>JANUYF010000001.1:32288211-32503211 GCA_026167975.1 Phrynosoma blainvillii | reverse complement strand
TTGTTCTGTCAATTAAATGATGCACACCTATGTCACACCACTTCCGTTGTCATAGGACTTTATCACACAGGGGAAAATGGGGTGGTGGTGGAACTGGGGGTTTAAAGAGTCTTTATCCTAGGAAAATGACTTCCTGTGAATGAGGGGAATAAAGAGGGAATAAAGAGGGAGCAATTCTTTCAAGCGAGTGTGGTGCAGGGCTTTGAATGTTGGAAGATGCTCGCATCATGATTAAAACCAGTTTACGTGAGCTTGCTTAAAATTAGAAGCGGGCAGCATCCTGAGATTATCAGATGCATTTAGCCACTGAAATTGCCTCCCGGGTGAAGCCTGGCTCCATCACCACTTGAAGGTGAGCTCCTCGCACCTCTTTTTGAAGCCAGGAGTTTTCCAGCTTGAAAAAATGGCCACTGGAGTGTCCCTCTGAGCATCGATGGAGCCAGGCTGCACCTGGGCGGTGATTTCAGTGGCCAAATGCATCTGATAATATCAGGATGCTGCCTGCTTCTAATTTTAAGCCGGCTCAGGTAAACCAGTTTTAATCATTATGCGATAATCTCCTTGGACTGGGACTCTGGAAACTAGTGTTTGAATCCTAGATCAGCCATATAAATCTAGTGGGTGACCTTGGGCTAGTCACACTCTCTCAGCCTCAGAGGATGGTCATGGCAAACCCTCTCTGAAGAAACATGACTAGAAAACCCTGTGATAGGTTTGCCTTACAGTTGCCATAAGTTGGAAACAACTGGAAGGTACACAACAAGAAACAACAACAATCTCTCCTCCTCTTCTTTTCCTTTCCCAAACGCCAGTTTTCTCTCTCTCTCTTTCTTCTCCCCAGCACAGTCTTCCTTTGCAAAAGTAAGTGCAAAGTTTTCCCTCTTCTTCTTCTTCCCTGCTGGAAGGAAGGAAGGAAGGAAGGAAGGAAGGAACTAGCTGCTGAAAAAGAGATGAGGCACTGCAAGAACAGTCAAGAAAAATGGAGGACATGGCAAAAGAAAAGCTAGAAACACTCATAGAAATTTAAATCCATGCTTCTTAGTCCTGCTCAAAGTGGAGGATATTGTGGAATTCCTCCTGGACAGAAGGCTGAAATGGAGGACAGGACCTCAAAATGGAGGACACGTCTGGTCACCCTGAGCTAAAGATACTCCTAGAAATTTAAACCCACACCTCTTTGGACGTTATCACACGGGGCCCAATCCAAACAAAATCCACATGAAATCCCGACCTAATACGTATTATTGGCCTGTGTTTTCACACGACGTCGCACAGAACCCCGACAGAACCCCGACAGAAAGTGGAATGATCCGAGATCTTTTGAATTTCGGTTTCTTCAGGAATTGCAATTGCGCGACAGGAATCATTTTGCATTTACCGTAGGTCTGATAACCAAATATGTATTGTGGCGCATTTCCCCGCTGTTGCCATGGTTCCAGGGAGCATTCCTCTCTCTGCGCATGTGCAGGAGGCTCATTTCGGCTACATTTACGGGGTTTTTTCTCTTGTGTGTGGACGTTCGATACACTTACTGTAAATGCGCAATGAAGGTAATGACGTATGCGGAAACAAGGGCTATTTCCTGTTTATTTTCGGGATGCCTCATTTCCACTTTTATTTCCACTTTCTGGCCCATGTGTGATAACGTCCTTTGTCCTGCTCAAAAAGGAGGATATTCAAGAAAAATGGAGGGCACTAACAAATGAAAGCTAAAAACATACATAGAGATATAAATCCATGCCTCTTCACTCTGCTAAAAATGGAGGACCTTCAACAAAAATGGAGGATGTGACCAAAGAAAACCTTCACAAAAACCCACCAGTCATAGGCTTGCCTTTTGTGGGGGGAGGAGTCACACTGTCTCAAACTCACAGGATGGCATAAGAATACCTGCGATATGGTAGCTGGGGGAGGAGAGAGGTACCAGAGAATGAGAACCTCATACAGAAGTCATGGAAACGGAAAGGTTTGCACAGTCTGCCAAAAAATATATTTTAAAAAATACAGATGTCCCAAAAGAACCCCCTTCCCTGGCTTTGGAGAGGTCTGAGCATCTGGCAATGCATTGTTGTGGAAAATAGAGCAGAAAAGAAAAACAGCTGAGAGGTTGTTTAAAGGGCCCAATAGCGGGAAATTTGAATCCACTCACAGAGCTGGCAACTAGGTGCGAGCACCAAAATGGCACTTGCCACCAAATCTAAACCTGTGGGATGGGATGGATATGTTCTGCCCCTCTGCTCACCCTCTGCCCATTATACCACTCCCTCTAGGATGACCCAAATGGGATTGTGAGCAAGTTCCCATTGGCAGTACCCTGATAACACCAGGTGCTTTTGAAAAAACATGGGGGGAAATGCGATCCTTGAAAACCCAGGTTAAGGGGGATTTAACACAGCCCCCCCCTTGAATTCGGGTTGGAAAAAACCAGTGCCAGTGTGAATGACCCCATTTTAAACCAGTTTGCAAACCGGTTTATAACATAGTGTGAAGGACCTGTGCGATAGGAAGAATTATTCTTGCTTGCTTTGCTATAGTGAGCCTCTTTAGATGACATCTGGATTTTCATCTCTTCATTCCCAACCAAGGATGCTCTATCATTCGGCAGCGAGAAAAGGCAGCAGATTTTGAGTGTCATTGTCACTTTTCTTTTGTTGTTAACTGCCCTTGAGTTGATCTCGACTCATGGTGACCCCATGGATGAGACATCTCCAAGACCCCCTGTCCTCCACTGCTCTGCTTAAATCCTGCAAACCCATACCCATGACGTCCTTAATAGAGTCCATCCATCTGGCATGTGGCCTTTCTATTTCCCTCCACCTTTTCCAGCATTATTGTCTTTTCTTCTCATGGTGTGTCCAAAGCCTGTTTGGTCATCTTGACTTCCAGGGAGGTTTCTGGCTTGATCTGCTCTAGGACCCATTTGTTTGTCTTTTTGGCTCTCCATGGGATCCTCAGCACTCTTCTCCAGCACCACATCTCAAAGGAGTGGATTTTCTTTCTGTCATCTTTCTTAACTGTCCAGTTCTCACATCTATACATGGTAAAAGGGAATACAATGGTTTGTTTGATTCTAACATTTGTGCTCAGTTGTATATCTTTGCATTTTAGAATCTTTTCTAGTTCTTTCATAGCCACCCTCCCCATTCTTAGTCTTCTTCTAATTTCCTTTTCTACTTTGCTGTTATTTTTGGTTTTGCCTTCAGAAATGAAAAGTACTTTTGAGATTTCTCTGTCTTATGTATCAAAATAATTTGGCTGTTTTTGGGTGGTTATGTGGCTAAGAGCCTTGAATTGGATGAGTTAAGGCAGGTGAGCTCCATTGGTAGTCCTACCTCTGGCAGGAAAGTATCTTGGGCTAGACTGGCTTTCATCTCATTGTGTTTCTTCCCAGGTTCAGGTTTCAGTTGTGTGGTGTGAATCTGAGTAAAACCTCAGCTCCTTGCAACTATTTGCATAAACGTCATTTTAAAGTACTCAAAAAGACTTGAGAAAGCATGAGCCTGAACTTTAACGCTATGCTTTTCTTTTTCTGTTTAGTGAGACTGGAATTCTAAGATAAAATATTAATATTATACCATAAAAGGAGTGAAGATGTGAAAATTCCTTGTTAAATTGTAATAGTAATATAACTTAGTTATAAGGATTAATAATAAGTAACTAGTTATATGCAACTGGTTGCTTCTTTAACTAGTGTCATGACTAGTAGTCACTGATAACCTTATTCTCTTATTCTGTAGCTGGCATACCCAATGGCCATTCTTCCATAGGGTTCTTTCTCAATTATACACTATTGGACCAGCAGGTACATTTAAAGATGTGAAGAGGTCCTCAAATGTAGTGTGTAGCACTGCACATTACTGCTACACACAGCTTTTGTATGTTTTTAATGGTTTTATATTTTTAACTTGTATGATTTTAATGATTTTATATTTTTAACTTGCTGTATTAATGTGATGCTCTTAATTCTGTTTTTAAAGTATCTTTTGTGATCTGCCTTGGTCCGATTTAGGGGAAAGGTGGCATCTAAATAAAAATGAACAATAAAGAATATTTTTCACTCATTTCAAGAGGACAGCACTACATTACTGGCTACAGAGGACTGAGAACAATGAATGGCAAATGTGCTTTACCATATGGATAATATTATGTTTAAAGAAGTAGGGAGGAAAAAAAGTAATTTCCAATGGATCCTTCTTGCCTGCTTATCATTGCTGCAAGGGGGGAAATGAAAACAAACCACTGTGCTATCAGGATTTACTTTTCACTCACTGGCATAGGACTCAAACTGGGAACCACACTAATCTATTAATATTTGTATAGAGAGAGGCCATTGTAGGGAACACCAAGGTAACAAAAGCCAATTTTTGTTTCTTTTTGTTAAGTATACCATCACAGTTGCGTGGTCCAGTCTCCTAATGACACAAGACAGTGTAAATCAATTACAGTCATCCCTTCTGATTTGCGGGGATCCGTTCTGGAGACACACACCCCCGCGAATCAGAAATATCGCTAATATTCAAGCCCCCATTGTTTTTAATGGGCACACGCTCCTGCATGTGGCTCTACGCAGTCGCCATGGGCCCACATGCCATTTTATCTCTCTCTGCTTGCCGGTTCACAAAGGACCAAGACTGTGGACTTCAAGTCCGCGAATAGGGAGGGAAAACTGTATTCCCAAACTCAGGTCCTCCAGGTGTTTTGGACTGCAACACTCAGAAGCCTCAGTCATGTTGGCCAATGGACGCAAATTATAGGAAAAGCGATTCCACCTCAACATTAGGAAGAACTTCCTGACAGTAAGAGCTGTTTGACAGTGGAACACACTTCCTTGAAGTGTGATGGAGCCTCCTTCTTTGAAGGCCTTTAAATAGAGGTTGGATGGCCAGGAGCGAGGAGAGACCCTTTAAAAAGGCTGCCTTTTCCACCTGGGCAGCGAGGAGAGACCCTTTAAAAAGGCTGCCTTTTCCACCTGGGGCAGCGAGGAGGGACCCTTTAAAAAGGCTGCCTTTTCCACCTGGGGCAGCGAGGAGGGACCCTTCAAAAATTGTATTTAAATTGTATTTGCATTTTATATTGTATTTTGTATATTTTTAAAAATTGTTTTAATTTGCTTTGTTTGTTTTGTTTTTGAGGGGTGGGTATGGGTGGGGTTGGGAAGAAGGGATGGGCTCTGTATTGATGCTATTTGTTATTGTGATTGTTGTACGCCGCCCTGATTGCTTGGCAGAGGGGCGGGATATAAATAAAAACTATTATTATTATTATTATTATTATTATTATTATTATTATTATTATTATTATGTATCAGGAGTGCTTTGACTGTGCATCCCTGCATGGCAGAATGGAGTTGGACTGGATGGCCCTTGGGGGTCTCTTTCAACTCTATGATTCTATGACTTGAAGGCACACAACAACAACAAAAAGTATCACTGTTTTGTGGATTTGGGGTGTTATTGTACTTTGTAACTACAAGGCCAACACGGCTCTCTCCCTCCATATGACCTCTTCCAAAATGGCCGCTCTTGTGACCCTCCTCACTTCCGCACCATCTGCCCACAACCAAAATGGCGGCAGGAAAAGGAAGGAAGGAAAGAGACAAAATGGGAGAGTGCTTCTAGGCTTTCCGGTTTCTAAACGTTGGGGGGGGGTTGCAGATGGAGCGCGCATTGCTATAGGCTGCCCCTTGGCCCCGCCCCCTGCTTGGCGGTTGGTGGAAGGAAGCTTCTGAGGCCTGCGATTGGCTAAGGCGCTGTCACTCTTTTCCTCCCACCCCCACTCCCCCTCCGAAGCTACTGTTACTTCTTTCCTGAGGCCAGAGAGGCTTTGAGAGGCCAGGGGAGGAAGGGGCGGCCGATGTTGGGAGCCCCGAGGTAGCGCTTGTGAGGGAAAGAAGGGAGCCGAAGAGGGAGATGTTTCGGCCCCACGACGACGCCACCTTCCGCGGCCGCCTCCGAACCGGAGCTTAGGTGAGGGAGTCTAACGACCATCTCTGTCAGGGGAAAAGAAAAGCCTCCGTCGCAGTGAAGGAGGCAGAGGGGGGACATTCCTTGGCCGCCCCCTTAATGGGGTTTTAAGAGAAAAGGGGCCTAAGGCTGACACCCCCTGACTCAGAAAGAGAAAGAGGGAAAACCCCAATATTGCCTCCAAAAAGGCTGGTTGGACGACTGCAGGGCGAGCAGGGCCCTCGAAGAGGTTATCTTCATATATATATATATATATATATATATATATATATATATATATGAATCTGAGGGGCGTCCCTGGATATATATATATATATACATATCCAGGGACGCCCCTCAGATTCTTTTCCAACACCCCCCCCCCCATCAAAAAGGATTCCCCTCCTTTCCCCTAATATCCAGGAATATTAGAGATATCCAGAGGTGCTCTAGATAAGGAATCCTCCCCCCCCCATTATGAAGGGGCTCCCCTCAAGAGATTCTTGCTCCTCTCCAATATCCAGGGATGCCCCCCAGAAAGATTGCCCCCCCCCCATATGCAGAAAATGTTCGTCGAAAGAGATTATCTTCCTCCTTCAACATGCAGGGATGCCCCCCCCCAGAGAGGTTCTCTCCCTCCAATATCCAGGGGTGCCCCATAAAAGATAGCCCGCCCATATCAAGGGGTTCCCCTCAGAGAGATTAACTCCCCCTAGAGAGATTCTCATCCTCCTCACAATATCCAGGGATGCACCCCCAAAGATTATCTTCCTCCAATATATCCAGAGCTGCCCCAGATAAGGTATCCAACCCTCCCCCCCCAATATGAAGGGGGTCCCCTCAGAGAGATTCTTCCCCCGCCCAATATCCAGGGATGTCCCCCGAGAGAGATTCTCTTCCTTCCACAACATGCAGTGATTCCCCCCCCCCCCAGGTTCTCTCACTCCAATATCCAGGGGTGCCCCAGATAAGATATTCCCCCCTTCACAATATCAAGAGGTTCCCCTCAGAGAGAGTCTCTCCCCCAATATCCAGAGACACCTCCTCCAGAGAGATTCTCACCCCCCCCCTTCAATATCCTGGGATGCCTCCCCAAAAGATTATTTTCTTTCAATATATCCAGAGGTGCCCCAGATCAGATATCCGTCCCCCTGTATGAAGAGGTTCGCCTCAGAGAGATTCTTTCCCCCCCCCCATATTCAAGGATGCCCCCCAGAGAGATTTTCTTCCTCCCTCAAAATGCAGTGATTCCCCCCCCCCCCCCAGTGGTTCTCTTCTTCCAATATGCAGGGATGCTCCAGATAAGATACTCTTCCCTCCCCCCCCCCCCCCCAAATATCAAGCAGTTCCCTCAGGGAGATTCTCCCCCCCCCCCCCATATCCAGAGACATCTCCTCCATAGACAATCTCATTCTCCTCTCAATATCCAGGGATGCCTCCCCCCCCCCGATACTCTTCCTCCAATATATAGGGGTTCCCCTCAGAGAGATTCTCTTCCTTTTCCCTAATATCCAGGGATATTGGGGATATCCCTGAGGTGCCCCAGATATCCAGAGGCTCCCCAGCTAAGGTATTCTTCCCCACCCCAATATGAAGGGGTTCCCCTCAGAGAGATTCTTCCCCAACCCCAAATTCCAGGGATGCCCCCCAGAGAGATTCTCTTTCTGTCCCCCCCCCTAAATATCCAGAGAATGCCCCTCAAAGAGATTCTCTTCCTCCCTCAACATGCAGGGATGCCCCCCAGAGGTTCTCTCCCTCCAATATGCAGGGGTGCCCCATAAAAGACACTCCCCCCCATAACAAGGGGTTCCCCTCAGAGAGATTCTCTCCCCCCAGTATCCAGAGACACCCCCAGATAAATTCTCATCCTCCTCCAGGGATGCCCCCCCAAAAGATTCTCTTTCTCCAATATAAAGGGGTTCCCCTCAGAGAGATTCTCTTCCTTTCCCCTAATATCCAGGGATATTAGGGATATCCCTGAGGTGCCCCAGATACCCAGAGGCGTCCCAGATAAGGTATCCTCGTCCTCCCTTAACCTACAGGGATGCCCCCTCAGAGAAGTTCTCTCCCTCCAATATCCAGGGGTGCCCCAGATAAAGTACTCTTCCCCCTCAGTATCCAGGGATACCCCTCAGAGAGGTTATACTCCTCCCCCAATATCCAGGGACACCCCTCAGAGATTCTCTTCCTCCCCCCCCCCCCCATATCCGGGGATGCCCCTCAAAAAGATTCTCTCCCCCCAATATCTGGGGCACCCCAGGGAGTACCTTTTCCAAGAATACAAGTTCAAGTGGATGTTGGGCCTTAATTTTCAGTTACCAATTATTGCAAGGTTGTGAGCAGCACTGAGTAGATAAGAGTTAATGATTCAGAAGGTCTAGATTGTATATGATCATAGTAGGAATGATTTATAGACAAATAAGTAAAGAAAAATTAACAAGACTGATTTATAGGAATGTGGCTCTATATGGGGTGATTTCTATGGGGTGTTTATTACCTCTTGTAATTCTATTTCTGTGTCTGGCTTTGAAATCAAGTATTGGCAGTGGATTCACAATAGGTTGTTGAAGAGTTCATGGGGATGCTTTCCCCTGAAGTTTTGTAGTTATTCTGAGTTTATGTCCACAATGGATATATAGCCAACCTATCAGTCAGAGCAGTTAATTTCCTTAAAGCTATTGCTGCTCATGACTATCACTGTCACATATTATATTTGAGGTGTGTTAGTAATAAGTATATACTTTGAAATAAAAGATCTGGATGGATATATACAGCTGTCTTGTAAATGCAACTATTGGCTTGTTTAGCCAACGTTCTTTCTTCTCTGGTTAGAACCAATTTTCAGATGGGTCTCTTTCACAGACCTGTTACTTGGTATAATTTAGCCAATTTCTGGTTCTTCCTTATTGTAGCTCAGTGCTTCACAGGGAATGATCCTATATTCAAATCTCACACAAACAAACCATGGATAAAGTGATGGGAATTTCAGATGTGGTCAGTTTTGTGCCTGGAAGTCTTACTGTGTAGAGGAATGTGCAAATCACATGTAGCATGTTTCTGTGATTGTTTCACATGACTTATGTGTGGTTTGTGTGCTTCATCATTGCAGTGTTGTTTGTATACCTTAACAACACCTAAAAGTTTTCCTGATGCAAAACATGGAGGCTTCCTGAGAAATGCAATGTTCTTTTCCTAACAAAGGGGCTTGTAGCCTCAAAAAAGATTCCAGACAAACTGGATTTCAAAGGCAGTAGCTTTTTGTCTTGCTAATGGATTTAAAGTTTATTTCCTGGACTTTAAGAATCTCCTAGTACCCACATGGCCCAGAAGGAAGAGAGGCCTGCCTGCAAGAATACCCCTCCATACCATCTGATCTAAGGACAACAGCCACAGCTTCTTCACAAAATGCAGGCTTATGACTTAACATGTATGATTTTTAATACCTTTTGCCTGATGAAGAAGCCAGTGGAGCTTCAAAAGCTTGCAACATGTATACAGTAGTAGCATTTTGCTTGGCCCAATAGAGTATTACATTATGGTGAATTTTGAATGTTATTGTACTGTCCATACAAGATTTGTTTGGCTGGAAGTCCATGCTCAGTAAGTCACTTCCTTTCAGTCATAGTTCCTGATTTGCAAAATGAGAGAACATTATCTATCTTATAGAATTATTAATGAAACAGAGAAAAAAATATTGTGTCCAAGTTGTTTAAATATACTAGAGCCAGCATTGTGAAATGGTTTGAGCATTGGATTACAACTGTGGAGACTAGGGTTCGAACCCCCATGAAAACCCACTGGGTGACCTTGGAAAAGTCACACCCTCTCATCTTCGGAGGAAGGCAAAGGCAAACCCCCTCTGAACAAATCTTGCCCAGAAAACCCCATGGTTCATCTTAGACTCAGAAACTACCTGAAGCCATACAACAATAATATAAGTGTTTATTGCAAGCTTTTTTGTGCTAGAGCTAGCTATGAATATTATGTAATATTTTTAAAAACTAGTGTGCAGTCATGCAATCTGAGTATTAGTGGTGGTATTAGTTATGCTGTTGATGGTAGATTCAAACTCCTTGGTATTATTGTGTCTTCTTAATTACCCTTATTAGAAATATGAATTGGAAATTTATTTATTTTTATTTGACAGGATATTTATTAGCAATTGTATCAACCCCAAGTGTATACAACACTCTGGTAGCATTTGGTTATTAAAACAAACAAGTTTTACATTTAAAGCCTATGGAAAAGCAATGGGGAACCTGGGGTGGTCCTAATGTTGGAATGCATCAGCTCAGCCAGATGTTTCCCTCAAATTCACACAGCATGATTGAAGATGATGGAAGATACAGTTCACTAATGTTTGGAGGACCTCAGTTTCACCGTTGATATACGAGATCTACATTTACAGACTAGCTGTTTGGATTTTTATAGGAAAGGTAATATTTCAAATAAGAATCCACTTTATATTTATTTACATAGCACACAATAAATATTCTGTGGGCTGTGTTCCCAAATAAATGTGTGTTGGACCTCATGCTACTTAATAAAAACAGAGGTAGACTATGGATCCTTCCACTTTATAGTTGGGCACCAACAAGTATGTAATTAAGACTCCCTAGATTTCATTGTAAGTTAAGATCTATATTGTGGTTGTGTGCCTACAAGTCATATGCCCTAGTCCTAAATACTGTATATATATTCAAATGCAGGCCTACTAATTTAAATATGACAGGGTTGCACATTCACCTATAAAGTTGCCTTATGCTATCAGATCATGATTGTCAGGATGAGCTTTACAGTGTCCAGGTATGTGTTGGCTTGTGGCCTTAAAATTGGAAACTTATTTTTAAAACAAGTTTACTGTGTAATTTGTAAAAAATATATTCCATCATATAAAAGCTGTCTTAGGAAAAAGTGCTTTTTCAAACAAAGGGAGCTTTCTGGGTTCCATGCAATGCTTGCTGATTTAGTGCTATGGGTATTTCCCCCCATACAAAATGGCTTCATTTGGATAACCAGAAGGTTACGTGATGTATGTGATTTCTATCATTAAATGTCTAGGAAGTGCTTTAACCTTAGGACAACATGCACAGTGAACAAGGAACATATTTACTTGCCTTACAAATTGGCACGCGAAATAAAATGTTTATTCAGGGTCACCTGTAGGACAGTGGAAATATAATGATGTGGAAGTGCCCTGAGGAAAGTCATTTGTGCAAACACATCTGTTACTTTAATCATGAAGACCTGAGCCCTGAAGCTCCCTGTGAGAGAGAACAATTTATAAACATTCACAGATCAGAAGCTGAGGCTGTTTGCAGGCATGCAAATGTTCTCTAGGTTTGTGGAAAAATTCTTATATCTGTAAAACTTAATATGTATCCTGCCACTGAATAAGTTGGGATATGACTGTTCATGAGATAAGAAGGGTAAAAAAGTTATATTTTGCATAGCTTGCTTTTTTGTTGTCACAGTAAAATGAACACTTTTCAATTTGTGAAGTGGCATGTATATTTTTTTTTAGTAAAGCTGTGGAAGGGAGTCAGAAGAGGGCATTCTCCACATTAACTAGGTTGCTGCAAGCCTTATGAATACTTAACTATAGAAATTTCATTGTTTCCCTTTGTTCTCACTGTAGTATATGTATATAGTTCTGAGGTTAGCACTGAATCGTTTCTAGAAGCATTGTAAAAAATTTGATGCAGCTATGAACTAAAAATAACTGAGTTGTTGTATAATATTGGACAAATCTTATGCATGGATTCTAGACAGAAAAGGAACTAGAGCAATATTGCATGGAAAAGTAGGTAATAATTCTGAGGAAGAGATGCATTCAGTGGTCTAACTGTTGTATATTTAAATTGAATTTATGTAATTTAATTACACTGTGCAGCTAGTGCCCATTATGGTCACTTTAAAAAGTTCAAATCAAAAACTGAAGTTACCGTATTTTCCAGCATATAAGACGACTGGGCGTATAAGACGACCCCCCAACTTTTCCAGTTAAAATATAGAGTTTGGGATATACTCGCCATATAAGACGACCCCCCTTTCCAACACACACCAAATAAAAAATTTTAAAAATTACCGGTAGATTTGATTTCCATATGGTAATTTTAATTCAAATGCTTATGACATGCAGGTACTTAGCAGGAAAACTGTCACTTATAAACACAACAAACTACAGCTCCCATGTTCCCTAGCATTTATTTCTGCAGTGTGTTTTGGACCTTGCTTTTTTAAAAATAGTCCAGATTAAAATGCTGTTTTAAAAATTATTTCCATCTCCCAGCTATGAGATGGTTGGGGGGAAATGGGAAAGTGTTGGGGGGAAGGACTGCCAGTATACTACTAGGTGATGCCTTGTGGGGTATGTACAATGTGCAGCCAAGTAAGTGACCCTGGGCATGGCACACACTCTGAGCCTCAGAGAATGGTAATGGCAACCCCCATTTGAAGAAACATGCCAAGAAAACCGAATGATAAGGTTGCTTTAGGGTCACCATAATTCGGAAAAGACTTGAAGGCACACAAGAACAACAAAAAAGTCTGCAATTGTTTCATAGGTAGTACATGGGAATAGGAGTCAATGTGGTGTAGTGGTTTGAGTGTTGGACTACCACTCTGGAGACCTGGGTTTGATTCCCCACTCTGCCATGAAACCCACTGGGTGAACTTGGACAAGTCACACACTCTCAGCCTCAGGGGAAGGCAATGACAAACCGCCTCTGAGCGGATCTTGCCAAGAAAACCCTATGATCACCATAAGTCAGGAACAATTTGAAGGCACACAACATACACATATAACCTCCAAGTTAAGGAACTTGGGTCTTCTTTAGATAAATCTTCAAGGGTACTCTCTCTCATTGTGCAGAATTATTTGTTAAAGAACCTATGCCCAAGCAACACATTAACTTTGGCTGCATCTGCATTGCAGAAATTTATTAAAGCAGTTTTACACCACTTTAAATGCCCTGGCTCAAGGCTATGGAATTCTGGGATGTACAGTTTTGTGAGATACTTAGCCTTTTCTGTCAGAGAGCTCTGGTACCACAAAGAAAACTGCAGATCCTAGAAGTCCATAGGACGGAGCCATGGCAGTTAGAGCGGTGTCAAACTGCATTATTTCTTCAATGCAGACTCAGGCTGCATCCATACTACAGAACTGGCTTCCTTCTCTTTCTCCCTTCATCCTCATCCCCCTCTTTCTGTCCTTGGCCCCTTTTTCCTTCTCTCTTCATTTGCAGACCCCTCTTTCTTCCTTGGACCCTTTCTCCCTTCTCCCTTCGTTTTCAGACCCCTCCTTCTGCCTTAGACCCTTTCTTCCTTCGTTTTCAGACCCCTCCTCCTGCCTTGGACCATTCCTCTCTTCTCCATTTTCAGACCCCTCCTTCTGCCTTGGACCCTTTCTCCCTTCTCCCTTCATTTTCAAACCCCTCCTTCTGCCTTGGACCATTCCTCTCTTCTCCCTTCGTTTTCAGACCCCTCCTTCCTTGGATCATTCCTCTCTTCTCCCTTCGTTTTCAGACCCCTCTTTTTTCCTTGGACCCTTTCTCCCTTCGTTTTCAGACCCCTCCTTCTGTCCCTGGCTTCCTTCTTCTCTCCCCACTCCTCGTTCTCATCCTCCTCCTTCTCTACCCGGCATATAAGACGACCCCCGACTTCTGAGACCCTTTTCCAGGGTCAAAAAGTTGTCTTATACGCCGGAAAATACGGTATTATTTTAGTAGTTTTTGGTAGAAACTTTGGCTGCACTAGCTCAGTTATTCTCCCTACATTTTTCTGATTTAGTTTTAGGCTTCATTCTAATGAATTATGAGACTCTTTCGTTCCTGATTTCCCATTCCTTTTATGATTCCTGGATTTCTCAGAGAAACCTAGCTGGTCATTACATTCTCTGGCTATAAGGAACTATATTTCTGTTAAGTGGCAAACTAAGTTTAATGTGCCTCTTCATGGCTAAGTGGGCTTGAACCCATTGCTAAGTTGGACTCAGTGTTGATTGACTGTGACATGACTTTGTAGGCCCCAACAAACCTACATCTCCGGCCTGTCATGTCTGTGAGCAGAGTGCTGCTAGTCACTTGCAGTGCAACAAAAAGAGAAAAGAACCAAGAAGAAATGTGCAGTTCCTTCTCTTGTTTGTGAAAGTGAACAAACCCAACAAGGGAAGCTACCTGCTGCAAAGCTCCACAGTTTGCTTAGCCATTCCTGCTGCAAGTGGGAAAGACTGTGCAATGAGCACCATATACTGCATGTATGTGGCAAGCTAATTCCAGTAGACTCCTGACTTGTCATAAATAAATTATTATTATTATTATTATTATTATTATTATGCTGTGTGAATTTGCTAAAACCTGGTTAAAGACTTTTCTTTACTAGAGAAAGAGTTTAAAGTGAAAGTACAGTTGAGGTTGAGTGCCAGCACTTCACTAGTAATATTACTCAGCATTTCAATATTGCCAAATGTCTGTACTAAAGAAAGTCTGTCCTCAGCCACTCAGTTGCCCAGATTGCATTACCACTTTGGTGGTTCCCAAGTCCTTCAGTGACTAGATGAACTGTCACATTTTATTTTATTCACTTTGTCAGAAGTGATAGACTGTGCATTTGAAAAGAACTGAATAAATTCTGATTCTTTCAACCAATTATTTCATGTTAGGTTGCTCTAAATCTAAGCTTCCTGTAAATGCAAAGCTTTAACAACTGCCTGAACTCTTTAACATGAAGGCTGTACTCCTAAGCATGCCTATATCCCAGTAAGTCCTATTAGATGTTAATGGACTGACTTCTGTGTCAGGCTGTGGGACACTTGCTAAGCAGTGAGTCCACTAATGCTGTTTGTTTAATGCAGGGGCCGGCAACCTATGGCCCCCGGACTGGTTAAGGTCCAGGTCGCCGGACTTACCAGCCCAGGCCGATCCCTGCCGCCGCCACCGCTGCTGCGCGCCGCCACTGCGGTGTGTTTTCTCCTTCGTGTGGCCGCGCGCGGGGCGGCCACCATTTTGAAAATCAAAATGGCAGCCACAGCGCATTTGCGCATGCGCAGGAGTACTGCACATGCGCAAATGAGCCGCGACCGCCATTTTGGAAAACAAAATGGCAGCCGCGAGTGGCGGTCACATGTGTACTCCTGCGCGAGTACTCCTGCGCACGTGCAAACGTGCTGCGGCCGCCATTTTGATTTTCAAAATGGCGGCCGCGACATGCGCCATGGCAGTGTGCGTGGGGGGTCGCGCTCGGCGGCAGAGGGTGCGCGCGCCGCCATTCCCCCCCCCCTCGGCCCAGCGGAGACCTGGGCTTCGGGGGACCGGCCCAGGTCCCGAAAAGGTTGCCTACCCCTGGTTTAATGTGTGCATTTCCAAACCAAAATGGTAATCTGAATCCATTCATGATCATGTAGTGATCCTCAAAAAAGAAAATGTTGTTGAAGCCACATTCCTATGCATAGTTGAAAGTAAATCCTGTTGCATTGGAGTTTGTTTCTCTATAAATTGATATTGGCCCAAGCTATAAAAATGGATTATTATGGGCAAATACTGACATTGTAACGCCTTGTTTCTCTTTAGCATGGCTGTTTGAATTTTATATTAAGTTATCTGAAACCAATCTATTTTATGTTTAGAAGACAATGCATGCCCTACCCCTGTGGCTTACCATGAAAACAAAGCCTGGAACCCATAGCTTTTTCCTCTACATTTGGAGAGGTTTCTGTCCCATTCTTAGCTTTTGTGATTTCTTCTTTTCCCAGTTTTTAATGAACTTTTACTCTGTCTCTTTTCTTATATGCATAGTTAATGCTTGTTGGCATGAGATTTTCTTTTTGTCTTGGTAACAAAAGAAATTCACTTATTATCTCTAAGCTGCAAGACTGTATTCTTAAATTGTATTTTTCATTATTCTGGCTCTTGTTTTCATTTTCTCTTCTTTGTGTTTTCTCTTCTTGTTCTCTTCCTGTTCTTCAGCCTGCAATCTCTTCAGGAATTCCTTTGCTTTCATTACTGTATTTATTCTAAGTCTTTTCTGTTTATACACGAAGGAAATCCCTTCTATTCTCTCCCATGCGAATCTTATATCTCTCTTAATCAATTCCGTTGTTAAGAATTTATATTCCTGACGTTTCCTAAGGATCATCATTGGCACATCTTTGTAAATTTTCACCAATTTTCCATCTATTATCAATTCTTTATCATAGCTTTTTCGTAATATCTCTTCTCTTGTTCTCGATCTGACAAAGGATATTATAACGTCCCTGGGGACATTTTTTTCTCTCGCCACAGTTGAGTTTATTCTGAAGGTTTTGTCCGTATCTCTACATATCTCTTCTTTTGGAATACTACAAAAGGAAGAAGAAGCAAATATCGGTACTGCGTCGGGAGGTGCAGCACCATGCGATGTGTCAGAGGAAGAAGAAGAAGAGGAAGACGATCAAAGAAGCATAGAGAGTGATAAAGAAGAAGAGAACGGACAGGAGGACTAAATAGAAGGAGAAAAAGAAAAGGAGAAAAAAAAAAGAGAGGAAGATTAATTATAATTTAATAATACCAAGAGAAAAATGGAGACTAAGATAATTTCATGGAACGTGAAAGGACTGAACTCAAAATTCAAAAGAAGTAAAATATTTCACTATTTGACAAAAAAGAAGGGAGACATAATCTGTTTGCAAGAAATAAAGATTAGAAAAAAGGAGATTAATTATATGAGAAATCCAAAATTAGGACAGATGTTCATATCAGCTAATGAAAAAAGAAAAGGAGGAATATTGATGTATATTCAAAATAAATATAAGGCGAAAGAGATATTTAATGATCAGGAAGGACACTATGTGGGAGTAGAAGTACAAATAGAAGATGAGAAATATTTGATGATTGGAGTATATAGTCCAATAGAAGGACAAGCAAAATTTTACAAGAAATTAAAAGAAGAAATAAGAGAAGCGGACTATGGAAACAAGAAGATTGTAATGATGGGAGATTTCAACGGGGTGGTAGACCCCAAAAAAGATAGACTGTCTGCAAAGAGAAAGAAAAAGAATCAAGGGAAACTGCCTAATATTTTTTTTGATTTAAGCGAACAATTCAACATGAAAGATATTTGGAGGGAATTATACCCAAAAGAAAATGAATTCACCTTTTTTTCAGAGAGCCATAAATCATCCTCCAGATTAGATATGTTTTGGACTATTCCGGAATTGATTTTAAAGATAAAAGAAATGGATATATGGCCAAGAACAATATCAGATCACAATCCAATAACGTTAAAAATTGAAACCATAAAGAAAAAAGAATTTTTTTGGAGAATGAATGATTCCTTGTTCAATGATAAAAATTTTGTCATACAAATAAAGAAGACATTGAAATATTATTTTTTGGAAAATATGATAGAACCAACCAAACCGAAAGTTGTATGGGACGCTAGTAAAGCAGTTATAAGAGGGCTCTTAATTCGAAGAGGATCAGAAATGAAAAAACGTAAAGAAAAAGAGATGAAAGAATTAGAAATGAACATAACAAAAGCGGAAAAGGAACTGGCGGAAGATCCTATGAGCGATAAGAAAAATAAGCATTTAAAATGGTTGAAAAAACAATTAGATAAGATACTGGTAGAGGAAATAGCAAGGAAAATGAAGTATATTAAACAAAGACAATTCGAATCTGCTAACAAATCAGGAAGATGGCTGGCCTATAGGTTAAAAAAAGAGAAAGAGAAAAAAATGATTACAAAGATAAAAGATGGATATACAAGAGGACATTCGAAAGAAATTCCAGGAATATTACCAGAACCTATATAAAACAGAAGAAATACAAGACAAACAAGTGGAGGACTTTTTAGGAAAACAAGCGTTTAGTAAATTAACACAGACACAACAGGAAATATTAAACATGGACATTACAGAAATGGAAATACAACAGGCGGTAACAAAGTTAAATACAGATAAAGCTCCGGGGCCTGATGGATTTACAGCAAAGTACTATAAAATATGTCTAGCAGAATTAAAAGGACCATTACTTAAAACTTTGAACAGTATTAACAAAGACGGAATTCCGGATACTTGGAAAAGAGCTAACATTGTATTATTGCCTAAAGAAGGAAAAGATGAAAAAGAAGTGGGGAATTACAGACCAATATCCTTATTGAATACAGACTATAAAATTCTTGCCCTGATTATGGCAGAGAGACTGAAAAAGATATTGACTACTATTATTCATGATGACCAAGCAGGGTTTTTACCTAAAAGACAGTTAAAAGATAACATCAGAACAATCGTAAATACTATTGAATATTATGAAAAAAATAATGATAAAAAACTGGCTTTAATTTTCCTCGACGCGGAGAAAGCGTTTGATAATGTAAATTGGAACTTTATGATGATGGTCTTAGAAAAAATGCAAATGGGAAAGAAATTTATCGGATGGATTAAGCAAATATATACAAATCAATTTGCTAATTTGAGGATTAATGGAGTCAGTACAGAAATGTTTAAGATAGCTAAAGGTACAAGACAAGGTTGCCCATTATCACCCTTGTTATTCATTACAGTTTTTGAAATATTATTGCAAAGTATAAGACAAAATACAAAAATAAAAGGAATGAAAATAAAAGGGAAAGAAGAAAAACTTCGTGCATTCGCTGACGATTTGGTTTTGATTGTGGAAGATCCTCAAGAACAAATCACTGAAGTATTTCAAACATTGGAAGAATTTGGTAGTATATCTGGATTTAAAATAAATTATAACAAAACAGTAATACTCACTAAAAATTTATCTAAAAAAGAGGACTCTGTATTAGAGAAAACCACAAAATGTGTTATACAGAATAAAGTTAAATATCTTGGAATATGGATTAGTAAAAGAAACGTAGATTTGTTTGAAAATAACTATAAAGTTAAATGGAAGGAAATTAAAATGGACTTAGAGAAATGGAGTAAATTAAACTTGTCGTTAACGGGAAGAATAGAAGCAATCAAAATGATAATCCTTCCGAAAATGAACTTCTTGTTTCAATGTATACCGATAATACATAACATGAAAATATTTCAGGAATGGAATAAGGACTTGAAAGGGTTTGTGTGGAAGGGAAAAAGAGCAAGGGTGAGATGGAAAGCTATGACTATGGGCAAAAAAGATGGTGGTATGAATTTACCAGATTTGCAAAACTATCATAAAGCTAACGCACTTGACTGGTTGATAGATTGGGTACAACTAGAAAGGACAGATATACTAAATGTGGAAGGATTCAATAATAGGTTTGGATGGCATGGATACTTGGGATATGGGAAAGCAACAGTACACAAGGAATTCAAACACCATGTCATAAGAAGATCTTTATTGAATATATGGGAGGGAATTAAAAAGACCATGTACAGAAAGCTACCGCTATGGTTATCTCCACATGAAGCCTTTTTTGGGAGATGGACAGCAGTAAAAACATGGATGAGATATAAGGACATACTAAAAAAATCAGAGGAGCAAAGATTTATTCTTAAATCAATAGAGGAAATGGAACAACTGGACCCTAGAATGCACTGGCTTTTATACACCCAACTGAAAGAGAGATTTAAGATGGACTTAAAATTGCAAGATTTTGAAGAGGACATTACAGATTTGGATAAACTGTTAATGCAACCTCGGATAAAAAGAGTAAGTAAAATCTACAAATTTTTAATGGAAAGGGAGAATGAAACAGAAAAAATATCTGAGAATATGATAAAGTGGGCAACAGACTGTGGAAGAATAATAGAACTCGAATGTTGGGAGAACGCAAGGACAAAAACTGGGAAATTTACTTGCTCACAAGACTTGAAAGAAAATTACTGGAAAATGGAGCAAAGGTGGCACTTAACTCCTTTAAAGATAGCAAAAATATACAATGTAAAATCAAGCAATTGTTGGAAATGTAACCAGAACGTAGGCTCATGGATGCACGTTTGGTGGAAATGCTCGAAAATGAAAACATTTTGGAAGAAGGTGCACATCTCAATACAAGAAATTTTGAAAATCAGATTCGAACTCTGTCCAGAGCTTTATTTGTTAAATATGACGAATAAGTTAGGACAGACACTTGAGAAGAGATATTGGAGAACAATACTTTATATGATAACGGCTGCTAGATTATTGGTTGCCCAAAAATGGAAGAAAGAGCAAACTCCTACAATAGAGGAATGGTTAACAAAACTAATGGAAATGAAGGAAATGGACAGGTTGACGGCTTTAATTAATCAAAAAGATATTATTAAGGTGGAAAAAGAGTGGGCTCCAATTGATGAATATATTAAAGCAATTTGGGGATGAAATAGCAAAGTTAATATATAGAGTTGAAATTGATTTTATTTAAAGGTATAAAATGACTAAAATGATAGTAGAATAATGAGAGCTAATAGATAGAAGGTATATGAAGTAGAAGAGGTGACAAGCTGAAATAAATCTGTACATACTGTCAAAGAACTAAGGAAGTTTTTGTTAAGTGGTGTTATGTGGTGTTATGTTAGGTTGTTAGATTAGTTATGTTATTTTGTTTATTGTTAAGTTATGGTTTTTTTATTTGTTTGTTCTTTTTTTTTGTCTGTGTTATGTATGTTATATATGTTATTTTAATAAAATCTGTGTCAAATATAAAAAAATAAATAAAAAAAAATGTATTTTTCATTATTCCCTTCCCCCATTATCTTCAATCCAGTAGACATTTTGGTAGTCCTAATAAGGTACTTAATTGGATAAGGTGAACAAGTCCTCAAATTTCAGTGATTCTTGGGTAACCCAGCCAATTTAATTTATTTCATTAGGATTTTTAATATTTATTTTTGCATCCTGTATCAGAGTCACTTGACAGTTTATAATTATTTATCTCAATAGGCATGAGAAAGCAAGGTTGTCAGATATATTTAAGCTGAGTATCTTCAAAGTGTACAGAATAGTTTTTGTTTATCCAGATTTAATGCTTTGGGTGGGTTTATTGTATCATCTAATATTTTATGTGTTAGCTTTATTTAATAAAAATATTAATTCAGTTCAATAAAAAGCCAGAATTATGCTACCCCTGAATTTCAAATTATGTTTCAAAAATGCACAGCTGTGTTTATTTTAATTTAGCTAGATGTGCTTCTGATTTTAATAACGGCTTGAGAATTGGATTAGGACACTTGGAGACCAGGGTCTGAATTTCTGCTCAGTCATGGAAACCCACTGGGTGACTTTGGGCAAATCACACACTCTCAGCCTCAGAAGATGGCAAACCCCCTCTGAACAAGTCCTGCCAAGAAAACCCTGTGATAGAACCTCCTTAGGGTCACCGTAAGTCAGAAATGTCTTCAAAGCACACAACAATGTTGGTAATGTGTAATTGCTCACTATGATTTGAGAGGTCAAAAGCTTGCAGTTGTAGAGTAAAAATAGGTTGAAGGCATGGCAAAAGCTAAGGAGTACACAGCTCTAAGAAAACTTAAGCAAATCCCATACTTGCAAAACCAATGGATATGAACTTCCTGAAAGCTTCTATAGGAACTAGTTTGTACTATATGATCTGTTCTGTATGTTGCTGTTAAGAACTTTGAATCAGAATTATCGAATTGGAAGGAAACCCAACAGTCATCTTGTCCAAGCTCCTGACAGATGGTTTGTGGAGCTAGGTTTTTTAACCTCTCCTTTGGCCAAACCAAACTGGTGGATACATTTTTTGCCCAGTGTTGTTTATGGCTCATCAGATTAATGGCATATGTCATTCTAGTCCAGGGGTCGGCAACTTTTTTTGCCGTCGGGCCGGGGGCGGAATGGCGCTGGGCGTGTGCGCTTGCGCATGACTCCCACCGTTGTGCGCATGCGTGCATGTGTGGGGGGTGATATTTTTGAAACCAAAATGGCACCCCGCGTTGCGTGCGCATACGCATGACGGTGGGATGCCATTTTGGAATGGCCAATGGCACCAGCACCGTGCAAATGCGCATGACGCCGGCGCCGTTGGCCATTCCAAAATGGTGCCCACCTTCGTGTGCATGCGTGTGCAAGCACGGGCGCTATTTTGGACACCAAAATGGTGCTCGTGCGTGGCGCGGCGGCGGCGGCAGGACCGGGCAGAGGCTGATTGGAAGGCCTCAGCAGGCTGGGTGCGGCCCACGGGCTGTAGGTTGCCAATTCCTGCTCTAGTCTGTACCATCTTCCCCCAGATCCAAACAACGTTCTGCTAGTCATGGGCTTTTTCTAACTCATTTTCCTTCCACTACTTCTAACCCTTTTTGCTCAGTTTTGAAACTGGTCATTTAAAAAAACGTTATTTTCTGCACACACACCCACATTAAACAGTGCAAGTTTATTTTTTTAAAAGGTTTTTGTTTAATGTGTGGACATCTGTTGGTGATATAAACTAGAATATTAGCTGTGGATAATCACCTTGTATTCCTTTCGACTTTTCCTTGTGTTTTGAGGGAATCCACTTGTTCTCCTCCTCCAAACGCTCCTTTTTTAAAAAAAACACCTATTTCTAACATGGATACTAAAACAACCCCAAAATGAATTACTAATCAGCGCAGTAATTGTTTGACTCATGGTACTGCTACTTCAACCTTTCCTAAACCTAAAGTAGCTCTTATTATTGTTATTATTATTCATTTTTAAAACACATCTACATCCTAGCTCTATATCTTCTGATGGTCATAGTAGAAGTTCTCTGTTCATTCTAGATTTCTCCAGTTGTTTACCAGGCTGAATGGCTGCATAGCAGGAAGAGAAGGAAGCATAGTAGAAGAAATGTTCTATGGCTCATTGTTAAGTGAAGTTTTTAGTTGTCCATGTGGCCTAAAACACACACACACCATCATCTTCTGGCTGGTCAGCAGTTTCAGCATGGTGAGTGGAGGGCAGAGAGATTTAGGTTGAACAGAGATATAAAAGCAGGGCATCCATTTCATCTTGGAGAGCTGGAGTAGAAGTGGGATGCTGAATCTGATTCAAACAGAGAACTTCCACAATTTCATCTTGGTGAAGAAAGAAGTAAAGGGACTGATGGGTTGAAAAAGATAGGAGAAGTATTTGGGGGAATGGTGAGTGGGGAGAAAGAGAAGAAAGCAGCCTGTTGAAATACCTGGTTTTCATTTGAATTGCTCAGCCTTTTCAAATATATAGTGAAATTATGTGATAATAGGGTGTATTTTTAACAGTCCCAAATGGGCAAAACCGTTCTAGGTATATAATAAAACCACTCTGCTTTAGAATTGGAGTGAAGCTGGCTCATGAAATTGCAGATGATTTTCCTGATCATCACTACAGCTCCTGGTACTATGAAGATTTAGAATTAAACTATGGGTAAATCTGTTTGCTAGACCCAGCATGGTGTAGTGGTTTGTGTGTTGGACTACGACTTTGGAGACCGGGGTTTCATTCCTTACTGGCCATGGAAAGCCACTGGGTAACTTTGGGTTTGCCACACACTCCCAGCCCCAGAAAAGCCCTGATAGCTTTGCTTTAGGATTTCTGTAATTCGGGAATGACTTGAAGGTACACAACATCAACAAAATCTATTTGCTAGTTGCAGCTAAAGTTCACCCATTGAATTAGCAGGATTTATGCAAGTGTGGACTTGTTATTTGGCATTTGATTCATTGGGGCTTTTCTAGTAACTAGTCTATAGTTTTTACAGATTAAACCACAGTATGCTTTTATAAACCTACAGAGAAAGGTTTGTAATGTCTCTAGGATAATGAGTCTGGTGTATAATACATTTCTGTAATGCTTCTCAGTAAAGTTTTCTAATCAGTGTTTTGAGCAATGATGCATGTCTAGAAAAGCGGGTCACAGTACCAATTTATTCTAGCATAATCTTATTTGACTTAATCGAGATCAGCAGTTCTGGATACTTTTCCAGTGTGTGGGGGAGTTCTTCTAGTGATCCGTTCTCCATTCAGACCTTGTGGATTCAGTACATATGTTAAAAGAAAATTTGCTCTTCTGTCAAAGTCATATGTAAAAAGAATCCTAAAATTGTGAACATGAGAATTTAATCCCCCCCCCCCCCCGGTCAGACAGTTGGCTTGATCTGGAAGCAACTGTTTAAAAGCTTTTCATGTTAAAATATTTGAACAAATGGTTTAAAAGATTCAGTTTATCAAAGGCTGCAAGCCTAGAACCAATTATTTCATTTTGAGGCAAGGTACTGGAAGGTGTTGTGACCTCCCAGCTGGATGAGATATTATTTTGATCAGTTTCCGGATTCAAGCCAGATAGTAGTGTCAAGGATTTTATTTTATTTTGGAATTTTTGTACATATTGGAGATGAAGATGGGACCCAACTCTAAACACAAAACTAATTTATGTTTCATATATACCTTAGACTAGTATAAGGCTCAGACACATTGCCTGAAGGTAATTTTATGCAATATTTTAAAATAATTCTGTGCATGAAACAAAGTATTTGTGTCCATTGAACCATTGGAAAGCAAATGTGTCACTATCCCAGCCAGCCATGAAAAAAAGTTTTGGATTTTGGAATTGTGGATAAGACTTAACCTGTACTTCCACCCTATTTTGAGGAAGTGGTTTTTGTTCTAAACCAGCATTTTGATAAGTAATTGATTGGGCAAATATGAACAAAAAGAAACTTAATCCAGATAAGGCAGAGATGCTCCTGGTCAGTCAAAAAGATAGGTTAAATAGCAGGAATTCAATCTGTGTGGGATGGGATTATATTTCCCTGGAGATGCAGGTTTGCCATTTGAGGCTACTCTGAGATTCAACACTAAACCTGGCAGATGAAGGAGATTACCACACAAGGCTCTAGGAACAGAATTGAAGTGAAATTACAACAGCTGGTTCCACCATTTTTCACACAACATTGACACTCATCTGTTGTTGACCCTTTGCCCTACTGTTATTATTTTGCAACTTTGCATTAATGAGAGAAACCCATCAATGACCGTCAGTATCGCTACATTCATGTGATTGTGCAAGTTTTGGCTCTACAGAAGGGAGATGGCAAAGTCCACATGTGAAAGTAGGCATGTCATTAAGCGCTCTTCCCGCTTCTGTTATGTCACATAACTTCGGTTTTTGGTATGAAGGTGGACACTTTCCCCAAATTCGGCAAGACTGTACTATTTGTATTGATGTATATATTTGTTTAAATTTAGCAGTGTACAATTTCAAGGTCACAATAAATTGCCTTGATATTTCCTGTTTCTGTGTAAGTGGTTTTTTAGGTTGTCAGGGTACAGTAGTGTACATTTAAAACAACACACATGCAAGAGATGAAAGCATTTTGCTATCTGCAGAATTACTGCTTCTAAAATCTAAAACAATTTACACAGAACTCCAACATCACAAATCACCAGAAATAAGCAGAGACAAAAGAATCTCATGAGTGTGGGTCTAATCTTGTTGCTTCGAGATGTCAGGTAATTTTTTTTAAAAAAGGGCACATGCTTGAAAGAGGAAAAAGAAGGGACAGAGACTGGGGGAGTAGCATGGGTTGTGCAGAAAACATAATGCACACTTTCAATACAAAACAAGGACTAATGTGTGATTAACTGGTAATGCAGAAAGAAGTATTTTAATAACGTTATTGATACCGCTGTAATCCCATTAAAGGAACTGTGTGAATAAAGTGCTAAAGCACCATTGTGTGGTAGCCCTGGTGGCACAGTAGTTAAATGCTCGTATTACAGCCACTCACTCATAGCCACAGGGTTGTGAGTTCAATTCCAGACAGGGACTCCAGTTTGACTCAACCTGGCATCCTTCTGAAGTTGTTAAAATGAGTACCTAGTTTATTGGTGGCAATTAGCCTACAGTTGTAAACCACTTAGAGACTGCTTAGTTCAGTATGAAGCGGTATAGAAATGTAGCTGTATTGCTACTTCTATCTCATAGACTTCATTGGTAGCTGGAAGGGCATTTGCATAGTTAAAACAAGTGCACCAACTGTGCCTGTTCCTGGACTTGTTGTCAGATCTAGCCATAGTGACACATATTTTATGTATATCTTTTCATTACTCTAATGCAGGGGTAGGCAACCTTTCCCCTTTAAGGGCCGAGGGACTTCAGCTCCCAGAATCCCAGGAGCTATTGGCCAACATGGGACTATTAGCCAACATGGCTGAGGCTTCTGGGAGCTGAAGTCCCTCGGCCCTTAAAGGAGAAAGGTTGCCTACCCCTGCTCTAATGCATTCTATATGGGGATGACTTTGCTTAGAAACTTCAGCTATTTCAAAGAGCTGCAGGCAGCTTGTTAAATGGGGTTGGCTATAAGCAGGACATCATTGCCTTTTTACAGCAGCTCCTTTGGCTATTGGTCTGTTTCCAGGCACAACTTAAAGGAAATTTTAAAGCCTTATACTGGTCAGGTCTAGGCTGTCTAAAAAGGCTCATATCTTCCCATATGAGGATGCCTGGGCCAAGAGATCTTCAGGAAAGGCCCTTCTTTCAAATCAAACATTCCACATCCTTGTTGTCCTTCTGTAAGCAGACATATTTAATTCAATGGGATTTGGGGAACTGACTATTTTTAAAAAGGGCTTTAATTTTGTGCTATTTTTATTTTTGTTTTTATTTTTTCAGTATGATTTAAATTGCTTTCAATATTATTTATAGTGGAATTATATTTTAATGATTTTTTTTAAAAAAAATCTATTTTTAATGTTATAATTCAGCCTAAATCCCAATTCTGGAGGTGGGGGAGGTAGGATAATAATTTTAACATAACTGTATTGTTATTTTGCTCTTTTGCCGGGAATAAATCCATAATAAGGGAACCTATTCTATAAAAACATGTACAGTATTGAGCTGCAAAACTTATGTAGGAGCAAGTTGGCATTAAATGATGAATGTAGAAGAACAGAATTTGGTTGCTGTTTAAACTGGGAAATACTAGCACATAAGTGATGGGTCCCAGAGAATATTGCAGTGTAGCTTTGAGTTGGTACAAGCTAGATAAATTCCTGCAATATGCAAGCTGTATATGCTAGAATCAGTGACACAAGCCCATGAAATTGCCAGGCAGAATACCCGTAATCACTTGGAGCTTAATGATGGTTGCACATATTAATCTTGCTCATTACACAGGAGTAATAAGACAATAAATCTAATTCCAAATTCAGTTGAAAGTCTAAGGTGATATAAACCAACATAATAAGGAACAGAATTGCCAAAAGTCACTTCATTTGTTTAAACAAGAAATTTACCTTGCAGAGCATTTATTCTCTTCCTTTATCGTCCATCCATTGTGGTCATGTAATACAGTCAAGTCAAGAACCTTGACTACTTAAGTGTGTAACAGGTCTTTATCAGTGGATATTCTTTTCAATTGGCAATTGGCTTACAGATTGTAAACTGCTTAGAGAGTGCTGAGTTCACTATTAAGTGGTATAGAAATGTAAATGCTATTGCTATTGTGTTCTTGTCTTGTGAACCTCTACAAGTGGGCCAAGAAACATTAGTGTTCAGTCTTAATACAGTGTAAATAGGCAATGTGCCTAATTGCTTGGTTTGTCACACTTCCTCCTCCATGGAATGCATTCTTTGTAGGAAGTTCACGTTTAAAACTAGCTTCAAACAACATCAGGCGTCATTTTTCAGTAGTAAATAATAATAATAATAATAATAATAATAATAATAATAATAATAATAATAATAATAATGTATTTATATTTATAATTTATAATGTATTTATAAATGCTCTTGACTCTCTTTTGGTGAGTGATTCTCTCTAGCTACCACTCCTTCCATTTCATTTTTGGAAGGAGAAGAAATAGCATGAGTCTCATGCTTTTCCAAACTGCACTGCTGCTACGGGGAAAACGATCATCTGTCTCCCAACCCTTCTGCACCTAAGTATTTACCTTCTCCAGACTTCTGTGCAAGACAGTGCTCCTCCTAATTCTGGAGTCTTCTGTTTTGGTGGAAGTATTTTGTATGTAGGTTGTTATATGTTGGGAATTTCAATATTTTTCTTTTTAAAAAAAGAATCTCCACAGAGAATAATAGACAGTGTAGAGTGGTGATGATTTTTGAGCAGGGGAGAGGAACTTTTGGCCCATAAGGTTCCTCATCTGGGACATGGAGTGTCTATCGGCACTGCCCCTGGCCCATCTCAATGAAATATTGAGAGGAAGCATTGTTGTTATCCCCAAGGAGGGATTGGAGGAAACAGGAAATTTAGGGATAGGAGACTGTTGATCCTTCTTGTTCCAGTTGTTTATTTTCTCAAAATGTCCTTTGCAGAAGCTGCTCTTGCAGGATATCCAGATTTTTCTCTATAAGGGAACAGCTGGTCGAAGAAGGGTAAAAAGAACACAAAAAAGAAAGGCTACGTGTACGTCACCACCTCCCCAATTATTATCTTTTGGTTTTTGTGGAAGAATTTCAGGAAGGGACTATGGGACTGCTCAGAGTGTATATAGCTTGGCCACGTTCAAGTTTGTTACTTTTTCACTGTACATGGTTATGAAACTCTGCGTTTTGAAGCAGATGACTGTTCAGTGTATAATTAACAGACACTGACTTGATCATTTTGCTTCCATAGAAGATGAGTCTCCTGCCCAATTTCTGAACAATTTCAATTCATTTTTATTTTTATTCACCAGAAGCATTTTCAGCTACAGTTTTTGAGAACTGGATAACTTTATTAACAAATATAGTGTTACGATGATCATGGATAATCTCAAAAATTGAGAGGCATATTTCTAAAGTATTAGGTATATACATTACCTCCACATTCTCTTTCATTCTGATAATATATCTTTTCAAGACGGTACTCACATTTTGCAGCCCTGTACATGTTTCCTCAGATGCAAGTTCCATGATAATTTGTGAAGTTTACTCCCCAGTTACAAGAATTGCAGCCTCAGTGCAAGTTTATGGGCAAGTAGTACATGAATATACCAGAACACAGTCTCCCTCAAATTAATGTGTTCATTAAAGAGGTCATGAAGAGGACTGCCATGTTTCACTCACAGACTGAATGCCTTTGTTGCTTCTGCCCACCTGTTTTTATTTTAACTGTGACATATTTCGACCTAGGAAACTTAAATATAGCAGTACAAAAAAACATTATTTTAGTGACTCACCTATCATTTTCTCCTTCAGAGGAAGAACACAGCTTCACGTAGATTCACATCCAGAAACTTTCATGAAGAAATTTGTTCAAGTACATATTTCTAGAAATGGGAACACAAGCATAATGAGCTGTAGTGGCAAAATGAAGGAAGTGGGATTGTTAAGATTTTATTACACTTATATCTTTGTCAGTCACGTTGTAAATGTTTTGAAGTTAAATGTCATGTTATAAATATTATTGGTAGATAAATAAATCGCTTCTGTTCCCTGTTAATTATCAAAGTCTTGCCAATCAGTTTTGCAACATTTTGAAAAGAATTCTATAGTATTAAAAAGCCTTCGTCAACTGTCTGAATTCTGCCTTGCATTTTTCAGTGCCTACCATGGAATTTCTGAACATTATCTCAGGTACAGTTGCAACACTTCTCAGTTTTCATTTTGGTAAATTGAAACCAGATTTCTAGCAGGTATAGAGGTCTTATAACATAGGCCAGGAGTGGGGAATAGTGGAACCCTCCAGATATTGCTGAATTGCAACTCTCAGCATTTCTCACCTTCATCTATACTGGTTAGGGCTGATGGAAGTTACAGTCCAGCAACATCCTGAGAACTTCATTTTAGCAAGGTGTTTGATAAAGCAATTAAATCTGAAGATATAAGCAGTTTATTATTTATAAAAAAACAATAAAATGAACTGCTGTGAGTAAAAAGCTTCTTGGCGCTTACAGCTTTCATCATTATCCAGGGGTAGGCAACCTTTCCCCTTTAAGGGCCGAGGGACTTCAGCTCGCAGAATCCCAAGAGCTAGTGGCCAACATGGGACTATTGGCCAACATGGCTGAGGCTTCTGGGAGCTGAAGTCCCTCGGCCCTTAAAGGGGAAAGGTTGCCTACCCCTGTTATAGACTATATATCAAAAAGACCCTGTCTATCCAGTGTTACCTTCCTTGTCTAGTCTTAAATTTTTACATGCATTTCTTGAGACTGAACTCTCATAGAATCATAGAGTTGGAAGAGACCACAAGGCCCATCTAGTCCAACCCCTGCCATGCAGGAACTCCCAATTAAAGCATCCCCGACAGATGGCCATCCAGCCTCTGCTTAAAGACCTCTAAGGAAGGAGACTCCACTACTCTCCGAGGGAGTGTGTTCCACTGTCGAACGGCCCTTACTGTCAGGAAGTTCCTCCTAATGTTGAGGTGGAATCTCTTTTCCTGGAGCTTACATCCATTGTTTCGGGTCCTAGTCTCTGGAGCAGCAGAAAACAAGCTTGTTTCCTCCTCAATATGACATCCCTTCAAATATTTAAACACAGCTATCATATCACCTCTTAAACTTCTTTTCTCCAGGCTAAACATTCCCAGCTCCCTAAGTCATTCCTCATAGGGCAGGGGTAGGCAACCTGTCCCCTTTAAGGGCCGAGGGACGTCAGCTCCCAGAAGCCTCAGCTATGTTGGCCAATAGTCCCCTGTTGGCCAATAGCTCCTGGGATTCTGGGAGCTGAAGTCCCTCGGCCCTTAAAGGGGAAAGGTTGCCTACCCCTGTCATAGGGCTTGGTTTCCACACCCTTCACCATTTTAGTTGCCCTCCTTTGGACATGCTCCAGTTTCTCTACATTCTTTTTGAATTGTGGTGCCCAGAACTGGACAAAGTATTCCAGGTGAGGCCTGAACAAAGCAGAATAGAGTGGCACTATTACTTCCCAGCCCTGTTGAAATGTAGAGATTCTGTGCTTAGTGTTGGTCAGCTAAAGCATCTGCCTTTTCTGCAGTTTGAATAACTCTGCATGTGTAAACCCAACCATATAAATCTTTATTGTACACTCTTCTCATTTTATTAGGTAAGGATTGCATGTTGTTGGGTCTATATGTGATGGACTGTATTTACATCTCACTTTTAATTGGTTTGGAAAAATATCCTCTTCTGCTATGAGATGCTTTATGTGTCCCCTTTCCATTTCAAATAAGTAATGTTGTACAGCTTTATGAATTGCTCTCTACTTTTTCAAAGCATTGTGCGTTCTGACTGCTTCACATATTCCTCCTATCAGTTGTACACTTCTCACAGTTGGGGTGGTATCTGTGTGCTTCTCTTCTGTCCCATCTGCTCCACCTGCCAATATCTGCATGTAGGGAAAATATTCTGGAAGAGAATATGATTAGCTGAAACAGCATATGCAACATCTTTCTGCAGGCCTTACTTTATGTTGTAACAACCTGAGTTCAGAACAAATACATGTGTAAAACATAGGAAGATATATGTTTGACTTAATGTTCTTAAAGGATATTATAATTTTGGTGCTGATACTTTGTTTGGTGTTGTCATGCCTTCTTGGAATGCTGCACAGACATTTTTATTTCAGCTTAGGAAGTAGGAGGATACAAATCACCCCCACAGTTCTGTGTTATGTTTTCAGAGCATGACGAGTGTCTCCAGTATGCAGTGAAATTATGTGGATTATCTCCATGTTCTTTCTCTGTATCAAAATTGAAAGGAAAACTAGAATTCTTTCTGTGTACATGGTATGGATGGCTTACTCGCCATGCTGAACTGTGGTCCACCATCCATCAGCATATCATATCAGACACCATACTGTCCTTTCAAGCCATACTCCATCATATAATATTCATCCTTACATCCTCACAGTCACTTCTTTGTTGCCAGCCTGCACTCTTAGGAGCTCTTTTCTCTTTTTGCTGTGTTCTCTAGTTGGACTAAACTCTTGTAAACTGTGGAAATGTGCTCAGCCATCAGATATCTTCATTAGTCATAGCTGCAAAGAGATACAGGTGTGATGAAGCTGACAAATAACATTACAATATGGATTAGGCTGACATGATAGTATTTTTGTGAAAAAAGAGCCCATTGGTTGGGAAGGGGATATCTTAATCAAAGGTGGCTCATGCTTTGCAGCTGCAGAAAGCAAAAAAAAATCCAGTCTCGTTCTTACTTTAAAACAAATGTGGAGGCAACAAGAAAACTGTCAATGCAGCAGCACCTAGGATAGGGTGTTCAGAAGTTTGTACCTTCATTTGTTTATCCTGTGTGGCTCCATAGTTGAAATATTAAACGATGCCATAGGAGATCCAGAAAGGTGGTGCACATTCAACATTGATTATGTAGAAAATGGCCATAAGGGCTGAACATCTCTCAAATAATGGTTTCAAGTTTAAGGCAACCTGAGGCTGCAGTGGTTTGAAATAAAATCTGCTCTTTCAGTGTTGTAACATTTTAATGGCAACTATAAAATTACTTACCTGGAAAACTAATATTAGAAAAGTGATATATATTTAGTAGTCTTTTGATGTTAAGCAGCAGCTGGGGGGAAAAGCAGGCAGCCAGCTCAAATGATCAGCCAACTCAGATCACCAACTGTTTTGTGGGTCATCGTTCAGGTTTGCTGTGTTAATGTACTTGCAGATGACAGGGATGCCTTCACTGAATTTTACTTGTACCCAGCTTTTCAGGAATATCCAGATCTTGTTCCTTTAGCTCTGTCATTGGGGAACATATCAGAGAGGAGAAGCATATAACTGCAGAAAGATAATCTTCCTTAAATTATTTTGAACATAAGATTAGTAAAGTGTTAATGTGAAATGTTTTTTACTTAGATTCTAAAAAGCTAACCGTTTTTTTTTTAAATAAAATACTTTCAAAATAGTTTAAAAAAATAAATATGCTACTCCTGTATAATTGAGAAATGGAGTAAAAATATAGTAATTATGGAAGACACCCAAGCATGTGTGTTACATTTTGCAGCGTCTTTATCTGTTGTAAATGACTACTGTGAAATAGATATCAAGAAAATGAAAGTATTGATGACAAAATTCTTCTTCCTCAGCCTAAATCTATACATATACACGTTGAAAGCCTATCAAATCTCATTGCAGAACTTCTGATTGAAAACTTATGTGCTCCTTTATATCTAGTATTACAAAACTAAAAAAAGAGGTCATAGCTTGAAAACTGTGAACATTTTGAGAGGAGAAGCCAGTTCCATGAGAGAGGGGACATAAACTAAATATTTTAACCACCTCAGTCACTAAAAATATAATACACCATTTTAAAGGTCACAGAAAACTTTTTTATAATTTATAACTGGAACTTTGATTTAGTGTTTTGAAAAGCAGAGTGCTTTGAAATTATAACTGTAATGTTGTACAGTGATACTCCTGTTAACTTCCCAACAAGTTAAATATATCTTAACAATACAGTGGATATTATTGATATGGACTGTATTGTATTTTTGATAGAAACATTTTGCCTAACAGGTTGTAGGGAGATTTTAAAACAGGAAAATACAATCAGATATTTCCATCACACTGTTTTCACACTCATCCTCGTAAGTTGCTTATTTGAGAGTAGTTCTGTCACAATAAAGAAGAAAGTTTTCTCCTTGGAGTTCCCCCCCCCCTCCAATTGAACGTGCAAAGCATGCATGGAATGACTTTCTTGTCCATGTATGACGATCTGTCACTTTTCTTAAGAAATTGAGAGTTTGAAATGTGATTGGTTTTCACTTGGAGTAAATACAATGGAGTATTTAGTTTTATAGATAGATCAGGGGAGGGTTAGTGCATGTTTAAAAATCAAGGCTGGTGTCCTCTGCATTTTCTATATTACTGTTACTACATTATCCTACTTCTATCACACTCTGAGCAGGAAGTGTCTTCATAATGTTTATTAAAGTATATTCTTTGTGATTAGTCCTTAGTCCTCCTGATTATTGTAAGTAATTGAAAAGCCAGATTATTGAGTAGTCAAAACCCCCTATACTGGCCAAAACATCTGCCACAGTGATGAGCAAAGTGTGTTCTTTGGGCCACATATGGCCTCCCTAGCCTTTTTTAAACCTCCTTAGTGCTCCTTCCAAGGTTTTCTACCCCTGCTTTAATACATTTATTTATTTATTTATTTATTTCATTTTTATGCTGCCTTTCTCCCAGAAATGGACCCAAGGCAGCTCACAAGATAAAAACACTTTTAAAACTTTACAAGAAAGATGTAAAAACAGTTAAAATAATCCAGTTAAAACACTATAAAATTAACATTAAAAGCATACAAAAGTTAAAAACAGCAAGGGAAGGAAATGCATGGGATGAGAGAGGGAGCCAGTGGTAGGAAGCCATCAGTCTTCTTTTCCCTTTTCAGATACAGACATTGTGGTTGTATACTTTATTCTAGCTCATTTTACGGGGAAAAGGCATGGCACAGTTCTGTTGAATGAGTTAAAATATGGTAAAGACATGTATGAAATACATATTTTGAGGAAATGTGACAGAGTTGGAGAAATGCTTGCATTTCCTCACCAGTATGATTGTGCATAGATTAGGAAGGTGTTGGCTATGCACAAATTGCTTCAACTTGTTAAAAAGGTTTCTAATGAATGCATGAATCATGTGGCACAAAAACATTATCTTTCCTAAAACATTTATTGTTACCTAAATATCAATTAATGTTAGCTTATCGAATTAGTAAATCTTGTGGAGCAGAATTTCTCTCTACATTTAAATGTTGCCATTTAATGGTCATGCATTTCTGTTTTTACAGTGTACTTCTGTCACTGACTGTGATTCCTTCACAGTAGTCTTTGTGAATGTATTATTCTTTAATCATAAAAGTTATCTACTGTAATTGTGACAAAAAGTACCTTATTTTCCTGCGTATAAGACTACTTTTTTACCTGCAAAATCTGTGGCTAAAGTGGGGGGGTCGTCTTATACGCCGGCTATAAGGATAATGAGGATAGAGGTGCTAAAACTCTATATTTTGACTGGGAAAATGGGGGGTCGTCTTATACGTGGGTCGTCTTATACGCTGGAAAATACAGTATGTTGGTTTGATACTTAAACTCTCATTTTACAGATTTCCCCTGTATACAGAAGTCCATGTCTTTTTTTAACTGTAGTTCTATCACACTACCATGTTGATTTTGGAGGTTGCAATATTAAATGAGAACATAATTTGTAAATGTTGTTGTTTTAGGTAGCAATAAAGCACCCTATATTATGTAAAGGTTTTATTTAAATTAAGTAAAATTGGTACATTAGTGAAGTTACATCACACATGGAATTGGCTAAAAACATCCAATATGGACTGCATAATAATCTGTGAACACTCATACCCTGCTGTTTCATTTTAAAATGCTTTTAATTTTCAATGAATTTTATATTGTAAGCTACCTTGAGGACCTTGCTAACCATGTAGGGAAACAGATAGAAAACAAGTTTCCCCCAACTTTCCATCCTATCTGCATCCACATTACTGCATTGCTCAGCTGTTCACATTAATTCTTTATTCTTTAGACAATAGACTAAAATTCTCTCTCTCTCTCTCCCTCCCTCCCTCTCTTTGAAATTTAGGTAACCTAATCCATGGGTAAAGTTGGAAAGATGTGGAACAGCTTTAAATACAGGTGCCAGAATCTCTTCAACAATGAAGTTGGAAACAGAAATGAAAATGTAGATGTAAACTCTAATAATTCATTTGTTAGAGATAAAAGTGTTTTTGTGCTTGATCCAGTGGAGCAGCGATCAAGTAGCCCTTTAAGAGATGTTTCTTTACAGCTGAGTCTAAATCCTTCAAAAGCCTTTACAAGAAAACATCAAAACTGTGCTGCAGAAATCCCACAGATTGTGGAAATAAGCATTGAGAAAGAGTGTGATTTGGGTGCTGCCACAGGAGCTAGACTTGCACGAAGGGATTCCTACTCACGACATGCACCTTGGGGTGGCAAAAAGAAACATTCCTGTTCTACAAAAACCCAGAGCTCTTTGGAGAGTAATAAAAGATTTGGCTGCTCTCGGTTGCAAAGGCGAGAGAGAAGATATGGTGTGAGTTCTGTTCATGACACTGATAGTGTCTCAAGCAGGACTGTAGGTAGTCGTTCTTTGCGCCAAAGATTGCAGGATACTGTGGGTTTATGTTTTCCTGTGAGAACTTACTGCAAACAATCCAAAGCTCTGTTTTCTAACAAAAGAAAGATCCACCTTTCTGAACTAATGTTAGAAAAATGCCCTTTCCCTGCTGGCTCAGATTTGGCCCAAAAATGGCATCTAATCAAGCAGCATACAGCTCCAGTGAGCCCACATTCAACTCTTTTTGATGCATTTGATCCATCTCTTGCTTCTACAGAAGATGAGGAGGATAGACTCAGAGAGAGACGAAGGCTCAGTATTGAAGAAGGAGTTGATCCTCCTCCTAATGCTCAGATACATACTTTTGAAGCCACTGCACAGGTTAATCCATTGTACAAACTTGGGCCGAAGTTGGCCCCTGGCATGTCTGAGCTTACAGGAGAGAGCACTTCAGTACCACAAGGAAGTTCTGACTTGGAGGAGGACACAACTACCCTCTGCTTGCAATCACGTAAACAAAAGCAACGCCAGGTGTCTGGAGAGAGCCATAGCCACATCAGTAGGCAAGGAGCTTGGAAAGTACATACTCAGATTGATTATATACATTGCCTTGTGCCAGATTTACTTCAGATTACTGGTAATCCATGCTATTGGGGAGTGATGGACCGTTATGAAGCTGAAGCACTTCTGGAAGGAAAACCTGAAGGCACTTTTTTGCTCAGGGATTCTGCTCAGGAAGACTACCTCTTCTCTGTGAGCTTCCGCCGTTACAACCGGTCTTTACATGCACGCATTGAGCAGTGGAACCACAATTTCAGTTTTGATGCTCATGACCCCTGTGTGTTTCACTCCTCCACTGTTACAGGGCTTCTAGAACACTATAAAGATCCTAGTTCTTGCATGTTTTTTGAACCTTTGCTTACAGTTTCCCTAAACAGGACTTTTCCTTTCAGCTTGCAATATATATGCCGGGCTGTAATCTGCCGGTACACTTCATATGATGGGATTGATTGTCTCCCTTTGCCATCAATGTTGCAGGACTTCTTAAAGGAATATCACTATAAGCAAAAAGTTCGAGTACGATGGTTGGAGCGGGAACCAATTAAGGCAAAATAAACAGAGAATTTAGAGTCCCCAGTAAGCTACTAGAATCTGTGCTTTTTATGTGTGTTACAGTATAACTGCAATAAGCACATCAGTGTTTAGCTTTCCCTCCCAATATCGTATTTTAAACTTACTGTGTTTACGAGTGTATCAGATGCTGCCTGCAGTTGATCATAAGTAGTTATGAATACCTCTTGAAACATGCAGAACACAAAATCACATACTTTTTTTTAATGGAGGCTTTTAGGTTATAATTTTCCAGTTCTGAAATATGCAAGGCAGCTGTTGGGCATTGACTTTAAAGTTCCATTCAGTTCCAGGATTCAGACAAAGTGGGTGGTTTGATGTTTTGTTTGTTTGAATATGACAACTTGACTATAACAGTTGTGCTTCAAATTCGTTGTTTTCTCAGTCAGAAACAAAAAACAATACATACCTTTCAGAGTTTGCTTTACCTCCAAGCCAATTTCCTCATTTAAGCTGTTTTAAGAACTAAAATCCTAAGAAACAAGGGGAATTGTGCCCTCACCTGGCACTTCTAAAAGAACCCAGTCATGTGCTTTAATCATCCCTTGTATGAATCTGGTCATAGCCAGAACTGAATCTGGTCTAAAGAGGGCTTTCACCAAATTAAAGACATTTTAGAGAATCAATTATGCAGTTATAGTTAAATCAGCTAGATAAAACTCTGCAGATTTGCTTGTGACTAAATAAGTTCTAAGAGAAATGCATACTTATAAAATTATGATGTCTGCACATGGTGCCTAGTTTTATATTGTAGAAGGGACATTGCCTGATTTGTTTGAGGCTGGCACCCTTCAACATGGTCAGTATTTGGTGGGGATGGTGGGTTTTAAAGTCCAACACATCTGGAGATCATGGGTTGGGGAAGGATACCCTATAGTTTAATACAGAAGGGGGAGTGCTTCTTTTTAAATTGCACGTGCAACTTCTGTCTATAAGTATTTTAAACTAACATTTTCAAAAGCCAATTTGTCCAGTTAGTTGTGGTCATTTTAAGAATATTGAATTTTTAAAAATCAACTCCAGTATTGCAGCCCTAATTCTAAAAGCAACATTTGAAATGAAATTTTAGCACATGTAGAAAGTTTCATTTACTGCTAACTAAGCCAGCTCCTGGTGTTGATGTAGTTCTTAAGCTAAACTTGGTTCAGTCATGAGAACCTGTTTGTAGAAACTGGAACTTCATATTAACTTGGAGTTCTTCAAATTGATCTGCAGAGCACCAATAATGTACATGCTTTGTTCACTTGACAATGTAGAAAGATTATGAGTCAGTAATAATCAACCAACATTTCATTTATATTTCTAATAATGCAAATCAAGGCAATTTTGACCAAGAGTGGATTACTGAACAGGGCCTTGCCTGGGACGCATGTTTCCCATGGTGTCAACCACTCATTGTTTCATAAACTATGGCTCAGGCGTATAGCCTATGATTTTTGTAAAACACATTGGTTTGGACAATGCCTATGCTGAAGAAAAAATGTTATTAAAATATATAATGTGCTTTGATTTGTAGAAAGTTGCTGGGGGTCTCAATGGATCACTTCAGGGTTTTTTTCTCATTCAAGTGGTCTGCAAAGGTTTACTGCTATATTCACCTGTTTGTTTTTTGAATGGTTCCAAACAGTATTTTTAACTTCTGCTAAAAACTGTTAATGACCATCTAGCTTACATAAAACTTCAAGCTGATCCAAAACACTCCATGTTTTATCCCACTTATCTTTCCCTTTCTCCTCCCTATTCAATGCATCAGAACTAAAGTTTCAGGCTTCATAGGTACTCTTGTATTTGTAAACTGTGTAGCACTTTTTGGGGCAGGGTGGGTTAAACTTGTAAATTGTGTTCCTTCTTCAGCAAATACTTTTGGCAACTTGCTCTTTTGCTTCCTTTTTCTCTCTTTATGGACAGAACATTGTTTTGTCCTAGCTGTGTTTGCACTAAAAATTGTGTTGGAGTACGACGTCCCTTGTTTTTTGCTTATGTATCTTGTACCAATGAGTAGCGCTTCTAGTTTCTTAAACTGTTGCTACAGTATGTTCTTCTCCATGGCAGTGAGTGTGAGATAGGGAAACTTCAAAGCTGCATATACAGGATAAATTGTATGCCAACACTAACTAGCTTATCACTATGTGTGTTTTTCTTCTGCTTGCTGTGCCTTGTTACAGCGTTTTTGTGCTAATAAAGTACCGTATTTTCAGTGTCATAGTTGTACATTTGATCTTTTATATTTGCAGTAGATCACATTTTTAATAAGCTTTATCTTACAGTTAGTATAATTGACATAAATAATGTACCATTGAATATTTGTCTCTCAGGTTACCAAATCTCAGCAGAACTTGGGTTACTTCACAAATTACATGGAAGCTCGCAAGTTTCCCTCAATGAGAGTACCATGATGAAGGAACTCTATAGAATATGTATTTTGCATTGTAGGTAAAATAACAATAGTTACTGCTAAATCATTGAATGCCGGTACTTAAACAAACAAATGTACCTACAATATTTATATTAATGATAACTTCACAAATGTTACCTAGAAAACCCTTCTGATAGGGCATATAGAAAACCACATATAAGTAGATTATCCATGCTTATGCAGAGGTTTGGACTGTTAAACTTGTGGTGGCACACACATACTTAATTAAAATATGTTATTATACAGTGAATTCATTCACATACAGTTTAGTATGTTTGAATGAATGCATTTTAAGAAATCTAACTTTAGTTATACATTTTTCACATTCGGAAGGTTTGATATAAAAACTGGATTGCCTAAATAGAATTGGTTGGCCCAAATAGAATACATCTACTGAAATAGTGGGAGCTTAGTAAATGAAGACTCATGAAAGCTCCATTGATTTGATGGGCTTTGTCTAACTGAGAGTAGCAACTGAATTTCTGCCAGCATATTTAAAATAGGCACATGATCCGTTGGTACTTCAGGATAAAATGGTTAGCCATAGGTGACAGTAGAAAGGGTGCAATAGAACAGACTTTGTTTATACAGTATTGGCTGGAGCTTGATTCCAGGTCCCTCCTATGGATGCTCAAGTCCCATTATATGCAGTGGCATAGTGAAATGGTGTCCTTCATTTAAAATAGTGAAATCAAGATTTGCTTTCTAGAATATATCTTTTTAAAAATATTTCCAAGCTGTGGATGGTTAAATCCATGGATGAATCTGTGAATATGAAGGGCTGACTGTATTACATTCCCCCAACCTGGTCCTGTCCAGCTGTTTTAGAGGAGAGCTTTCATCATTGCATCAATACAGCAAACATGTGGATGGTGTTGGGTTGGAAAAGGTGGTTTATGCCTTTCATATTACACCAGGAAGCACTGATTGATGCAGGATCAATGATTAACAAAAAAATAAAGCCCTTTAAAATACAGTTTCAGCCACCTTTCACACAAGATAGCTAGGGTTGTAATACTTTACCCAGGTTGTTGGTTATAAGCTTTATTGAACTCATTGGTTCTTAATGTTGAGTCAAACTGTATAGGATAGCTATGTGAATGACATTAATGTTTCAATATTTTCCACTGCATTAGATGTTTGGTTTTAAAATATATGTTGGCAAAATGTAATGCAATGTATTCATTACATTCATGTATTCATTCTGATTCTAATTTAAATTGCATTATAAAGTTAGCTCACTTATTTACATTCTCTTCATATGGTAGAGGAGTAGGTATCTCTCTTTGCCCCATGCACATAATTTGACCTGTGAAACAATACAGATCTGTATGCTTTATCCTAATGTACATTATGCTTTCTTCTCTTAGAAAGAGCAGTGAGGGAGAAGTGTACATCAGGCCATTATATCTGTGATGGTCCATATAGAGTGTCTTCTTTACCTTGCTGGATAGGGAAGATCATCACCCCATCTGACATCTTGCACCTGGCTGAACCCAGTCAGGTTGTGTTTTTTTTTAAATCAAACAATTCAAAGAAACGTGTTTACTGAATAAAACTTTTGAAATCCAAAATGAAGCAAATAAACCAAAGTATCTTAAGCACAACCCACTTTTGAGTAAAATGCATTTCTACAAAGTCTCAACTTATAGAATTGTTCCATTTTCCTATTTAAAGACACTGCATTGGAAGCTATGAAAAGGGGTTAATTTAGACTCCCAGAGAGCACTTTAAAGGTATTTGTTTGGAAAACTTAATTGGGATAAGACTGAATGTGGGGGGACTCCAGTTTCTAGGAGCTGGCATCATTCTCTTAGAATGGCAAAGTATTTTGGTTTTTTTAAGCTTGGCATAATTTGTATCAGATGTCTTCAAATGTTACCAGATTTCCAATGTGGAATTCCTAATTTTTTTTCTGCACATGTAAGTACTTCTCGCTAATGTTAAATGTAAGCATGTGTTGGATCTGTGCGTGGGTCTGTGTTATGCAACCTTTGGGATTATAAATTACTCTAACACTAGTAGCTTACATTAAACAAGAGCAGCCAGCATGAAAATGTGCTGAGGTGTACCTTCTCTTTTTCTTCATGCTCAGTCAATTCATATTGCACTCTTTGCTAGTTTGAGTTAGTATTTTTACTGTTTGAATTCCCTTCAGAACGATTCAAATCATGCACTTGATTTTTTTTTTAATACTACAAGAAAATATTTTCAAAGTTTCATTCATCTTCAGGAGAAATAGTTATATCCAATTTTTGTGTGAGTTCTTTTTTATTTTACCTACCCAGAACCTTCTCATGCCTTGCCTAGTAGTTTTCAAATTGAGATGGGCCCCTTCTAGTGATGGGGGAGGATGCCATTCTCCTAAAAGAGAATATTGCAGCAAGCACTGCCCAAAACACTCACCAAGACAAAGGAAAGCAGGGGTCTAGTATTGCAGCTGCCAATACTGCTATGCAAACTATGGAAGAAAAAGGTGGGAACATATGAAAGCTTCTGGCTATAGCAGCTGCTCACCCTTCCCAGGCTGACTAGTTTTAAGAGCAAATCAGAGATGCCCTATTTTAATTCTCTCTTAATGGATTGCTGCCCCATCCAAAGCTCCTTATTTGATTTTGTTTAAAAACACTTAATACCTCACTGAGTTATCTCAGGTGCCCCCGAGGCAATTCACAATCAATTTTCAAACAAACATGTCACAATAAATATAACAAAGTAAATAGCTGAAAAGGCAACATAAGCAAAAACAACCCTCATATACATGGATGTGATGCCTTATTTCCACCACAGACATATTTGTTGCAGAATCTGCATAGAACTAGACCTACAGTGTCTACATTCTGTGGCATTGTCACTTGCATGGTTTTAAAAAATAATGTCCTCAGATTTCAGCCACTTGCCGTATATTGGTTTGTCCCATCAAATCTATTGCTGTTTGCCACTAGGATACTTTTCTGGTTTAGCCAGTGTAACATTTGTTGTGTGCCTTCAAGTCATTTCTGACCTACGGTGACCTTATCTAGGCTTTCTAGGCAAGATTTGTTCAGAGTGGGTTTGGCTTTGTCTTCCTCTGAGGCAGAAAGAGTGTGACTTGTCCAAGGTCACCCAGTGGGTTTCCATAGCTGAACTGGAATTTGAACCATGGTCTCCAGAGTTGTAGTCCAATGCTCAAACACCTTGCTGGTTTTCTAATGTAAGATACTGGACAATACATGCCATTTTCCAGTGAGCCATGATGCAGAGAAACAAATGTCACACACTGCCTGTCAGTAGTTTTCAAAATGATAACCAGATAAGTCTCTTTCAGTATAATATATATATATATATATATATATATATATATATATATATATATATATTAAACAGTGGGGAGTCCACTGGTTGTCAGTAGTTTGACTTCATTCTCATTGAGATCAGGAAAGTGTACATAATAATAACAATAAAATAAATAATAAAATTTATTTATATCCCGCCTTTAGCCAAGGCTATCCAGGCGGCTTACAATTTAAAATACAATCCCATACAAATAAACATATCACCCCCTTAAAAATATATTCAATCGATGACACATTAAAATTAACTTAAAAATACCAAACAAATTAATACAATAAAACAAAGGTACTCTGAGTATACAAGAGATAATCTAATGGAGTGTCTGATAAAATATCTAATAATATATCTGATGGTATATCTAATGTCAGGGGGAGATTATAAGAATGTTATTCTGGGAATGCCTGCCAGAAGAGATCCATCTTGATGGCTTTTTTAAAGCCATCTAAGCTGGTTATCTGACGGATCTCCTCCGGCAGAGCATTCCACAATCTGGGGGCGGTAGCAGAAAAAGTCCTCTTGGAGGTTGCTGCCAACATAGTTCTTGTTGGTTGGAGCAGCTTCCTCCCAGAGGACCTGAGGGCACGGGGCGGATTGTATGGAGACAGTCGATTCCTTAGGTAAGAGGGGCCCAGGCCATGTAGGACTTTAAAGATTAGTACCAATACCTTATATTGTGCCCGGAAACTAATTCGCAGCCAGTGCAAAGATTTTAGAACTGGAGAAGTGTAATCACTTCTTGATGTTCCTGTGATCAACCTGGCTGCCATATTTTGTATTAGTTGCAGTTTCCAAGTTAGGTATAAGGCCCTAGGTTAGGCCCCATGTAGAGTGTGTTACAGAAGTCGAGTTGTGAGGTTACCAGAGCATGTACTACAGCTACATTAAATCCTGATCACATTACAAATCCTCAATAAATTTGACTTCTGGGGACAAGTAATACCTGCAACTCACAAGGCACTTTTTTTTTTGTATTGTGGTACATGAGGGTGAATAAACCTAATGCCAGGGCAAGGGGAATCAAAAGTTGCAAAAGTCTAAATGAGTGGTAAACATTAACAGCCATCCACAATATGGACACCTGGAAGATGTGCCTGGAGAAAGCATCCTTATGCACCCAGATATATGCCTCACATGTGTACCAAGACTGTGTATGCTTTGCTGTGGGAAAAGGGCCAGGGTTTAATAACTTTGAGAAACAGTGGCTTGTCATAGCCATGTTGTTTATAACCATAGTTAATTTTTTGTTATTGCTTAGGTTCTATTGTTAGTAGAGTAAAACCCACTGAATCAATGGGTCCCTTCCTAGGAGAAAAATGATATATAAATTAAACAAACCAATAAATAAATAAATAGAATTTGCATAAGCGTGAACTTACTGTTATTTATTTCACTGGGTCTACTCGAGATAAGGAGAGGCTGCATGAAGTGGTAGTTTGAGCATTGGACTACAACTTTGGAGACCAGGGTCATGTAAACTCATTGGGAGACCAATGGCAAGTCATACACTCACAGTCTCAGAAACCCCTTTGATAGGTTTGTCTTAGGGTTGCCATAAGTTGGAAACTACTTGAAAGTACATAACAAACTCTAGGTAGGACTACCAGTTTGGTGTAGCTCCTTATGTCATGGGCTGCACTGAAAACTAAATAAGGCTCTGGATAAAAGCACTGCCTAAAAGACTTTATTCACTTTAGGAATTGAAAGATGAGAGAATTTGTGTACTGTACCAAATATGTAAAAACATCTACCGGGGGGCGGGGGGGGGATGTTGGTGGGTTTTTTCTCCAAAAATTGAAAAATGTCATATTAACTCCCTTTTACAGCTTGAAAGTCCCTGCTATTTTTGGAAAACAAAATGCATTATGTATGATTTTGCTTGACATAAAATTATGATTGTTTTATTAAAAGAACAGTTTATTCAGACAATAAGTACAAACTGAATTTCATTTTTTTAATTGTAAGTTTTAAATTGAATCATAATGAACCTGAACTGTAAGAAATCTTTTTGGTTTTTCCAGTTAAGAGAGAGAAAATCGAAAAAAAGGGAGACACAGAAGAAGAAGAAACCCATGCCAACAAAAAGAACTGAGAAAAAGAAACTAAGACCAGGAATTGCAATACTCATAGTCTTACATAAAAGTCATTCTGTTAAACATGTTTTTAGAAATATTTTTTAAGGAGTTAAAGGTTTTAAAAGAAAGCATTCCATAAACCATTTCCCCTCAAATTTTTGCAATTCTCAATTTTCCCAGTGGAAAAAGAATTTTGGAGGTAAAAACCCTGTTCCTTCCAATTTTTGTCTATTTTATTTCCTCTTGGCTTTCACATCTCTGTTCTGTACATGCAATTTTTTGATGATTATTGATTTTGGTCTGCTCTGTACAGTCCCTTCCCATCTTTCCCAACATCACCCAGTGGTAAGTTGTTGTTTTTTCTGTAGTCTCAAAGCAAAATTTATTACACCTTGTTCATCAGGGAAAGTTTGTATCTACAGCCTTAGTATTTGAAACTGTAAATTTAACATGGTGTAATCTGTTAGAAGATGGAAGGGTAAAGCCAAGGTGAAGTTTGCTTGTGCTCAGTTATCCAGCAGAGGTTTGTCCACTCTCTTCATTGAATGGTACAAAGACACATGGAATCCTATTCCTCTGAGGAGGCTTTAGGAATGCTATAGAATAGGCTAGCCCAGTGGATTTTGAAGACACAGTCAGCCCTCCTTATCCGCAGATTTTTTTATCTACGGATTCAAGCATCCACAGCTTGAAAATTATTTTAAAAATATACAAATTCCTATAGCCAAACCTTGGTTTTGCCCTTTTATATAAGGGACACCATTTTACTATGGATTTTATATTTAATGGGACTTGAGCATCCATGGATTTTGGTATCCACGGTGTGTGTGTCCAGGAACCAAAGCCCAGAGGATAACAAGGGCCCACTATATTTAAAAATCAGTTGTTAAAAACCAACTGGAAGGTAGCATTACTTGTCCCAATCTCTATGGATTTATTTTGAGAATTGTTAAATATGTGTGGTTTACATATTTTTGATTGAAATCCACTTTGACCACCATATATACTCACCTATAAGTTGGCCTGGTGTATAAGTCAAAGTCAACTTTTGGGGCAAAAAGTATGGATTTTGGTATGACCCATGGATAAGTTGAAGGTCAGACTTCTGGAGGCAGCCTAGCTGTGGAAAGGCTACAGGGTGATTGCCCACCCTTTCCAGCCTCTCCGCGGCTGGGTTTTCTCCTGGGGAGGGAGCCTAGTTAGGGAGAAGCTGCAGGGTGATATAGAGCCCTGGTGGCACAGTGGTTAAATGCCTGTAGTGCAGCCACTCACTCATAGACTACAAGGTTGCGAGTTCAATACTAGCCAGGGCTCAGGCTAGACTCAGGCCTGCATCCTTCCGAGGTCACTAAAATGAGTACCCAACTGTTGGGGGGCAGTGAGCTTACAGTTGTAAACCACTTAGACACCCCATAGCGCGTTATGAAGCAGTATATAAATGAAGCTGCTTTGATCGGCCACCATTCATAGCCTCTTCCTAGCCGACCTGTCCCTTGCAAAGGCAGCCTGGCAGGGGAGAGGCTCGGGTCAATTGCCATATTGACCCATGTATAAGTCGACCCAGTTTTGTGGGTCAAATTTTTTGACCTAAATTTCTCGACGTACACGTGAGTATATATGGTAATTGCTGCAGGTAAGAGCTTAAGCTTGGTCTGCCAAAAACCACTGAGACCATCATTGTATTACTGTAGCGATCTCAAATTTTTTCTCTCACTGTTTCTTTAGTGGTATTATGCAGTGGCTTTTAAAAATGCAACACAGCAGTGCTATGTTGGAGAAATGTAAGAACAAGTCGGATGATGGGATTGCATTTCCAGAATGGTTCAGAGGCAAGTAAGATTAATATCTCTATGGAAGACTGACTTATTTTACATGATGTCAGAGAAGGAGAAATGTAATTGTATTACATGTGAACTCTGGCCTTGTAAAAATACAGTATAAACTACAGGCAAAACATATTTTTCTTTCTGTCTTAAATTAAGACCATGTCCCTACCCCACTTCAGAGTATACAGATTTCTGTTACAAAGTTATATGTAATAATGCTAGGAAACCTACAGTGATTCTGATACGCTACTTGTGCACTTTCCTAATAATGCCTTTCCTAATAAACAAATGAACATTATTAAAAGTTGTTTGAATCTCTGTTAAAACAAGAATTTCATTATAAGCATGCTGTTTGCATGCAGAGCGGACAGTTGTGATGGTTTTTAATACTGCTCTGCAGCTTTTAGCCTTACTCCTGGCTTCTGGCAAAAAGGTAATTTTAATTCTATGCCTATACATTCTATGAAATTTTACCTTTTCTTAGACACTATCTCCAAGAAATCACATGCCTTATTTGTTTCTTTTCCCACCTTTCCTCGAACAAGTGACCAAAAAGTGGTTTATAATGTAGATTCATTGTTCCCATTGGGCAGAATTTACAGTAGAGGATGATTGGAGACCTGTAGCTTTCTAGTTCAGAACAGGATTGCTTAAAACAATACCATCAATCAAAGAGTGGCTAATAAAACTACTGGATATGATTGAATAAGACTATATGCAGACTAAATAAGTCATTAAAAGAAGTAGAAAAAGACTGGATACCAGTGATAAAATATTGGAGAAAATATTGGCATGGCAATGAATGGGGAATGAACATTTACAAGTAGACTGTAAACTCGATATAAGCATATGGTTGGGTTTTTTAAATAACCTTCTCTTTGATTGTTATACTTTTATTTGGAAATCTTAGTAACTCTGTAAGAGTAACTCTGAGCGATTTTATAATAACTTTGTAAGAAGCAGATCCACGAAAAACTTCTTGAAAAAGTAAAGATTGCTGTTGATAGTGTGATTTAAATACTACATAGGTAAAAAGAAAATAACAAAGTTAAGAGTTAAAAGGAAGTATTTGGTTCTCAACTATTATGTAGGTAGAAGGTTTTTATTCTCGCAAATATAACTAATTACTAGGAATGACTAGTATGTAAATAATACCATTACCTATGTTTTATTTGTATGTTATAAAGGTTATAAATATATATAAAATATATATATAAAAAAAAGAACAGGATTGCTTAAAGAGAATCTTTATTACATAAGTTCAAGATAACGTTACCAGTTGCTTAAGAAAACTATGGCTTGAGAATATGCATTACAGTATTAAATAAATAAAAGCGGTGTAACCACATGGACGTTGACTGTGCATGTCTACCTGACATCATTACCAACAGCAAATGATATGTAGGTGTTAGGACAACTAATACAGTACTTAACAGTAAGTTGTAGTTTCTTGGCAATGTCAAACAATCCTTAGTTTAGCATCCTCCACGCCTTATTTTATACCACTTTCTACTGTATTGAATATGTTTTGTTACCTGGACACATAATTGTTTTAAAAACTGAAATTGATACGGTATTTAGCAGTTTGGCTGGTGAGATTAAAATGCACAGTGTTTTCTTGACAATACTGACAAATTAAGAAACTTTCCTCCCAGATATGAACTTCTGAAAGACAGATTTACAGTCTGCTATGTCTTCAAGGAAGATACAAGAGGATGAGGCTACTACCTTAAACACAGTTTAATACCACTATAGTGGAACTTCATGTGAAGAAAACATATAGATTTTCACTGTGAAAGGAATTCGGTTTGATGTGATAAATGTATTGAGCTTACATCTCTTCTGAAGGATTTGTTAACTAACCTAAAAGAATTGTTTATTTTGACCAAAAACAGGAGATGGTCAGTCAAAACATCATCTAGCTTTTCTTTAATCAGTTTATGATAAGCTGCATAGGTAGGCACAATGTAATACTTGAGATGATATTGGTCTGCAGCTCCCATCAGTCTTAAATGGCACAGACAATGTTATGGGTGATAGGAAATGTATCCCAATAACCTTTGGAGGGTCACATAATCCCCATCCTTGGCTTTACAAGCTTGGAATACATCTTGCTTTAGCTTCATAATAGCCCTTTTAAAGCAGGTACTAGTTTATTTTTTAAAATAAGGAGAGCAGATGTATTAACTGCATTGCTCAGCAGAAGAAAAGTGCCTAAATAGCCCATTTAGGAGTGCTAGAGCAGATGCCATGGATGTTAAGTGGCTGCCAAGATCAGTAGACAAAAACCAGAAGGGAGAAGGCAAAGCCAGGAAGAATGCAAGAAAGAAAGTTCTCAAAAGTGCCAACAATAAAAATAAAATAAAATTGTAATACAACGAGTTCCCCTGATCGGATTGCCACATTGCTCTGACCTGCTTAGCCTATTTATAGAACTTTACTGATTGTTCCTGAAGCAGGGACTTAAAACACATTGGACTGTAATAAATGATCATTGTTGCCACTTTTGAGAACTAGTTCTTCTTTTTGTATTCTTTCAAGAGTGGTACAGCTTTGAGGGGTAGTGATAGATGTTGAAATGCAGGCACCCATCATGACAGGCCCCTAGAGTCCAAACACACAGGCAGTAGCCTTTGATTTCTGTGTGCTCAGGCACAGAAGTCTAGTCATACAGACCTTAATTCCCAATTAATTTGGATCAGCAGACAAGCCTTGAATGGTAAATGGGCATGGAGAGACAGTGTGGTGTAGTGGTTTAAATGTTGAACTAGGACTCTGGAGATCAAGGTTCGATTCCCAGCTTGGCATGGAAATCCACTGTGTGACCTTGGGCAATCCCAGAAAACCCAGTGATAGGTTCACCTTTGTTGTTAACTGCCTTTGAGTCGACCTTGGCTCATGGTGACCCTATGAATGAGATGTCTCCAAGCCCTCCTATCCTCTACCTCTCTGTTCAGGTCCTGTAGGCTCAGGCAAATGGTCTCTCTGTTTGAGTATCCATCTGGCATATGGTCTTCCTCTCTTTCTACTGCCCTCTACCTTCCCAAGCATCATTGTCTTTTCTAATGAATCATGCCTTCTCATGATGTTGCTGAAGTACAACAGCCTCAATTTAGTTATCTTGGCTTCAAGCTTGATTTGTTCTAGGACCCAATTGTTTGCCTTTTTGACCATCCACAGTATCCTCAGCACTCTTCTCCAGCACCACATCTCAAATGAATTATTTTTTTCCCTATATGCTTTCTTCACTGTTCTGCTGTCATATCCATACATAGTAATGGGGAATACAGTGGCTTGGACGATTCTAACTTTAGTGTTCAGCTGTATATCTTTGTACTTTAGGATCCTGTCTAGTTCTTTCATAGCTGCCCTTCTCATTCCTAATCTTCTTCTGATTTCTTGACTGCAGTCTCTCTTCTGATCAGTGTTGGATCCAAGGCAAGGGAAATCTTTAATGTTATCTAGGTTGAATGTACGAGTATGTAGGGTTCACCTTAGAGTCGTCATAAGTTGGAAATTACTTGAAGGCACACAACAACAACAACAGCAATAACAGCAACTAGGCATGATGGTCTTTGGCCCAGAGAGACAACAAAAAGGAGGAGTTGCAACATGACCCCAAACAACATAAAGCCACCAACTGAAGATTTTCCAGGAGCTTCTCCAAAACAGAGAAACATTTCATCAGGAGCAAATGTTATTTTTTTAAAAGTAAGGCATTTTAATTCCCCATTCGAGACTAAAATACTTTACACAACAAACAGCTTAGAACAATAAGCCGATGGTAGGATAATGTACCCCTTCTCCTTTATTGTGAAGATTGTAACTAAACTCAGATGAAACAAGGAATCTGTGAATAATTGTCTTTGGTAATTAAAAAAAAATACTCCTGTTTTGACCCAACAAGCTGTGACTTCATTTTGAGGAACCTAGAAAAAAGATAACCATTCTTAAATCCATCCTTCCAATAATGCGAAGTTGCCAAGCTGAAAAACAGTATTTTTAAATGTGTGTGTACCTTAGTCTGTTATACTGCAAGAATGCTTGTGGATGGAAACTGAATGTCTTCTATCTTGCCCTGGGCTAGTGGACAATGGTTATCTATAATAAGATCTTAGATGGAGTACATGTACAATGGGATGGGATGGGATTACTAATGCAAACTACATTGCTACACCCTTTGGAGAAAGCTGCAACATCTAAGGTGAGGGGCGTGCAATAAAATGCATACAACAGCACAGCGGACCACCTTGCCACAACATAAAAAACATACTAGAACTTGAAAGTACTGTGCTCTTTCCCATCTGGTTGTAAATGGAAGGAGGGGGTGAGGAAGAGCAGTTAAAAGTGCAGTCTTGGTCCTTTTTTTCCAGCACCATCAACATGAGTGGTAAATGATCCATTGTGGTGTGCTCCCTGTTTATTTCTTAAATGTGCTCCAGATGGACTACAGTAGACCCACTGAATCAATGGGAACCTGATAATTCAGCACTTATGTAAGTTCCATTAATTCAAACTGGCCTACTCTAGTGGGAATTAACAGTTGGATTTAGGCCAGCCAGCTTGATCTTTGATCATTGTACTGTGTGTTTTTGCCATGAATTCATCTTTCCTTCTGGTTTGTTTTGCATTTTTTCTTGTCAGCAGCTGCTGCTTTAGCCATAAGAACATTTTCCCGACTGTTCACCATACTTGGAAAAAGAACATTATTTTTACCCAAGGTCAAGATTAGCTTGTAATCAGTGGGTTGGATTGGCTTTAACTGTAGGATATATTCCTGAGTAATGTGCTGTGCAACACTTTCACTGTGGCATAATCTTTCTTTTTTGTAGTTTAATGTGGATTGATGAAATGGGCAGAGCTATGAATGATTCATTGAGGACGGGGAGTGGATCTGGATTCTTCCAGCTTTACAACAGAGAAGCAGGCTATTAGATTATGTGCTCTGCCTGAACCAATGGAGGCTGGTGGCTCCATGTCAATGGGGCAGTGAATCCTCTCCAGGCTTTCAGGAACTCTTTGCGGTGCTGAAAGCTATTCTTAAATAGGTCTAGTGCTTTAAATAATTCCCTTAAAGCTAACCCACACCTGGGATGGTTGTACAACTGCACTGATGTGGGACCCACCCACCACTGGCCTGAACAAAATCTGGAACTGTGACCTCTGGGACAGACATGACCTAATAAAGATACTTAAAGAAACAAATTTAAAGGTTCTGTAGAGGCATTGCATTTCTTTAGGGCCCACCTCGGAAATGTTGCTGCCTTAAGCAAAGATGCACCCATCTCACTCTATATACAAAACACTAGGTTGGCATTTGAATCTTTTCTCAACTCTCATGATGTGAGAGCGTTCTCTGCTACACTTGGAGGTAGCAGTTTGGTTGATATCAAAGCAAGCTGTGCAGCATTTAGTTCTCTTTTAGTACATTTACCAGCATCTGCTCACTCTGCCTAATAATAGTGATCTGTGCTTGGATGTTAATGTACAGGTGCTAAAACAGTGTAGATCAGGGTAGATAATAAGATGTTAGATTGTAGCTTCCTAGCCCAGAGTCGCTAATATTGAGGGATATAGTCAAACAATGCCTGAAGGGCTACATGTTACCCACCTATGATAAAGATGGACAGATCAGTTCTTAAAAAGCAGAACTTTCAACTCTAAAGGTAGCCAAGAGTAGAACACATGGATCACATTAGTGATTTTTAGGGTCCTTATACTTTGGCCTCCAGGGTTTGGATAGAATCCTGGAATAAAGGATGCATTTTATAAAGAAAGAAAGTCTTGCAGTGTGGCAAGGTTTTGGAACGATTCATCAAAAAATCTCTTCTGGCTACTGGTATTGAACAGTTTGTCTCCTTCTGCCTTCCTTATATCCATGCAACAATGAAAGGATTGTGACTGTTTTCTTACAGAAACTCAAGGACAGACTAATGCATGGATTCCCAACCTGTGCTCCGAGGAGCCCTTAGGGCTGCATGTGCACTTCCCGGGTGCTCTGTGGCTCTTCCACGAAAATGAAATAAATAAATATTGAATGAAATTAAAGAATAAGAATATATTATTATATATACTCCTAAACACCATTAACTTGTAAGACATAGGGTAGGCTTCTTAGGGGCTCCGCCATAGAAATAAGGGCTCCATGAGTCAAAAAGGTTGGGAACCCCTGGCGTAATGTAATGCTAGCACCAAGTATTCTGGAAAACAGACAACTGAGATGAGCTTGTAGGTCTATAGTACTCATGCACCATTCATATGCAACCATTAGGAAACAAAGCAGGGTGTTACGGAGGAATGAAAACATGCTAGCGAGAGAAGGAAAGATGGTGACGGAATGGGCAGCTGAAGAATGCATTAATGGAACACCTGTCATCCAGGGAGAAGATGCTTTTATACAAGGAATTAAATAATCATAAATACCAGTAGTGTTTAATTAATCATAGAATGTCATGCTCTCCTAGTGTTTTTCATGAAGGACATAGACCTACCAGGAGATACAGGTAAAAATATTTCAGAAAGCCTAATGACTTCTTTCTGGTTGTAGTAGTTCAAACTGTTGGGGAAAGCCAGGTTGGCAGACAGGCCTCCTTGTTGTAAGGCTCAGGATACTCAAAGCATGGTACAGTTACTCTTTTTGATTACATCTCCCACAATCCCACATTAGCATGGTCACTGGCATGTTTGCTAAGGGTTTCTGTGAGTTGCAGTCCAAAAGTAACATTTCCAACCTCTGGAGTAGACATTGAGAATGGACCACACAGTCAGACCTCCATATCCACAGATTCAAGCATCCACAGCTTGAAAATATACAAAAATATGTAAATTCCAAAAAGCAAACCTTGATTTTGCTATTTTATATAAGGGACATAACTTGACTATCCATTGTATTTAATGGGATTTGAACATCCACAGATTTTGGTATCCACGAGGGTCCTGCAACCAAACCCAGTGGATACCAAGGTCCCACTGTAGAATATACTGTTGTGATGATCTCTGTGGTTTAGGGCCGAATGTTGTAACCCTGTTCTGACCCTTTGCCCACAGAAATCATTAATGCAGGTCTCCTAGATCTCTGTTCCCACTTTCTGCTGAGCGGAATGAGACCCCTTGAGACCATCTATACAAGCTGCCACGACCTAGTGAATTAAAATGACTTCCCTTGCAAAACACTAGGACTTTGCCAAGGATTTATAGAGTTCCTTTTCCGTTTGCCAATCTTAGACAAGCCCTCTGACGGAGTCAAGGTGCATGTAGAAGGAGTGTAAGAAGAGCAAGGTACTTTTAAAGAAAAGCTTTATTCTAACTACAGAATTCTAGAGCAAAGGGAATATCACTCATATAAGACCCCTTGTCTTGTAGGCACAGAATATAGTCATTTCAGCCAAGCAAAGAAAATAAAAGGTCTTCTCGCCACTAGCTAACACATAATCCTAAACCTTACTTACAAGTTCAGATGGGCTTTGTAGTCCTTGATGGTTCTGGATGCTGGGAGCTTGGACTCCTTTGGCCAGCTCGACCAGCATCCAGGTCTACCTCTTAAGGTGGACAAAGAAAGGACTCAAACTGCATGGTCCAAGAGGCTTTTTAAAACCTCTGTCTAGAAATCTTTCGAAGTTCCCGGTTCTGCCCAACTGATTGGCCAGTCAGCTGTGATGTTACCTCATTAGAATGTGATGCAAACCCTCATTAGAATGCACCACCCCTCCAACATTTAACTCTTTTGTTGTCTGGGAGAGATCCTCAGATGAATGAGGAGACCTCATCCATGACAACCGTATACAGAACTCTGGTTTTCTGAGAGTGGAGAAAAGGCTGAAGAGTGGGGAGGCTCCTTGGATCCTGTACAAGGAGAAAGGTGGGATTTTAAGGTTCAAACCACCACCATTCCATAAGGCCCCTACTGGACGTACCAAACTTACATTTAGCTCAGCTTCCTGTCTTCCTGCAGTGGATAGTTAGGTATAGTTTGAGGAATCCCTAGAGACAGAAATCATCCCCCATTGGCCTTCCAAACTGATGTCTGGAAGCATTATGCTGTGAATGTAGATGTTCTATATACCTTCTTTCCTCCACAGCAGTCTACTGAGAAATTATGTTGCTAGTCCCCATTTTTACAAGGCATAGAATTTAACTTGCGGGGGGTTGGTGAGCAGGGTGGACACATATCTAAGAAGAACATAGGAGGCTGCCTCATATTGAGTGATACTATAATCCATTTAACAGAGGACTGTCTTCTGATGGGTAGCAATGACTCTCCAGAGTTTCTGGCAGATTTCTCTCCTAGCTCTTTCTGGAGAGCCCCTAGTATTCCCTTATGGTCTCCCATCCACATACTAACCAGGTCTGATCTTGCTTGGTTTCCAAAATCAGACAAGAGCTCATGAGTTCAAGATGCTATGGTAGCAGAAGAGGTCTTCCATTACTGAACAAACCAGTCTTTCTCAATCTGGTGGCCTTCAGATGTGTTGGATGATGACTTCTATCACCTACTGGCCAGGCTGACTACGATGACAAGTAGTGTATTAAGAAAACAGGAAACTGCCTTGTATCAAGTCAGGCATCTGGTCCATCTAATCTAGTATTTGCAACTCTGACTTTCAGTAGCTCTCCAGGGGTTCAGGCAGGATTCTTGCCTTGCCCTACATCAGTAGTCCCTAAACTGTGCTCTTTAAGAGATTTTGGATTTCAGCTCCTAGAAGCCTCAGCCATTTTGGCCAATAGTCTGGTATTCTTGGAGCTGAAGTCCAAAATCCCTTATAGCACAGTCTGGGGACCACTGCCCTACATGGAAGTGCTGTGGATTGAAACAGGACCTTCTGTGTGCACAACTGGTGCTTAATCACTGAGCTAGGGCAACCACCCCAATATAGCACCCAGTGTTCCCTGATGGTCCCTTGCCCAAGTATAAACCAGGTCCAATACTGTTCATCTTCTGAGATTGGCTGTATTCAGGATATGGTGTTTCCAGCACATCTGGTGGTCTGGATTAGACATGGCAATAGCAATAGCAACTTCATTTATATACCACGTCATACTGCACTAAGCAGTCTCTAAGCGGTTTACAACTGTAAGCTAATTGCCCCCAACAAGCTGGGTACTCATTTTAGCGACCTTGGAAGGATGCCAGGCTGAGTCGACCCTGAGCCCCTGGCTGGGATTGAACTCACAACATTGTGGTTTGTGAGTGAGTGGCTGCAGTATTGGCCTTTAACCACTCTGCCACCATGGCTTCTATCAATCACTGTATGTGAAATATCAGTGGGCAACCTTTGGCCTTCTGAATGCTACTGGACTACAACTCCGATTAGCTCTACCTAGCATAGCCAATGAATAGGGATGACGCAGTCCAACAATACTTATAAGGCCACAAGTTGCCCACCCATTGGCTACACATACATTTGATATCTGTTTGGTTTGCTTACCTAGAGTTATGGATAAAACTGTTTTAAACATCCTATGATTGCATATCATAATAGCTGGCCCTCATGGCCAATGAAGACAACCACAGTGCTGCGTCAACAGGTCAAGGTGTCCTCTTGCACTTGAGGGCCAGTGCTAGCCCATTTGTTGTGCAGCCAGGCAACTTGTAGTAACTATTGTTTTTTGTGGGTTAAATCTAGTAGAGAATAGATGCTTCTAAAACAAGTTCTCCAGCCAAAGCCATATGCTTTTGTAGCTTTGCAAAGTTTGGGGGGAGAGTTGGTGTGCTCTATTTCAAAAAGGGGAAGGTGCCATTTCTCCCCCTCTATCCTGGGTTCACTGTAGCCTTAGAGTCTTAGACAAAGATTGCAGTGTTCCTTTAATATTTGAACATGAAGCCACATCTGGAAATACTTAGCTGCTGGTAAAAAAAAAAAATCACCTCTTCTAGGGAGTCAACATTGCAAATGCACTCCGCACTTAAAATGCAAACTAATAAACTGAGATTTCCAGTTAGGCCCTCAGTCTCCATGAGTGGAACTGAAAGCCAAAAGCTTTCTAGAGATGTGGGTACAAAGTCTGTTTTAAAAGCCAAACTACTCCAAGCAACTTCCCTGGGAGACTAATAACTAATTCTTGATTAAAACTGAATGTCTGGGAATAATTTTCTTCCCAGCTTTATGGAAAGCAAGGAATGTGTTATTTTAAGCTGGGCTGAGAGGGAGAGATGGGTGCACCCTTTGAAAAATCACCTTCAGAGGTGGTATGTGTGTTTTCCGCTGGCCGGCCACCCTGGTTCACCTATCCCTATAGAAATGACACTGTGTTACCTTGTCTGACCTATAAGCCAGAGATGGGTCTCTGAGATGGTTAAACCAAACAGAGTACACAGAGCCAGTTTCATCGAATAGGTTGAAAATTAGGCTTGTAGCTGTAAGATGAAGTGGGCAAAGTGAGGCCAAGGGCCCAGATTTTTTTAAAAATGCGAAAAAACCATTGCCCAAAAATTATCTCTAGGAGTATGTATGGGGGCATTTCCACCAAGTTTAAGCCATAGAAAAACCCTTTTTGAAACAGGAAGCAAACAAGAAGTGACTTCTGCTTACACCTGATAGTTAAAAAAGGACTCTCCTGTGCCAGAAATGGGCCAAGAAGGCACAAAAGCATGGTGAAAATGCCCCCTGTGCCTCCAGAGAGCATTTGGGGGAACAAAAAAAAGTTTTGCAACCGCTAGCCTTCTGCAACTGCCCAACCTGTTGTAAGACTTGTAAGTATAGATACTAATTTTTTAAAGGACTGGTTTGGGGGTGTTGTATCATTTTAAGTGTTTTAAACAGTGTTTCTTTTTAACTGTATTGTATTCTTTTAATAAGCAATCCATTTTAATATTGTAACAATTTAATTTGGGTTTAATGTACCAATTTTCTATGCCTTGAATTGTATTGCTCTTTTAATGTTGTGAGCCACTCTGGGTCCCAGTTTTGGGAAAAGAATGGGATATATATATATATATATATGTGTGTGTGTGTGTGTGTGTGTGTATATATATATATGGCTTAAACTTGGTGGAAATATATATGGGCAATGTGATATTGAATATGTAAGCCTGAGTATATGTCCATTAGTCTTAAACTGACTACTCTGGCTTCTAGTTTGTTTCTGAGTTTAATTAAAGGAGCTGGTTTAGCTCTTCATGGCCTGGGACTGGGATAACTAAATATCTCCTCCTCTCATATGAGTCTGCATAGGATTTGAGATCTTCCAACAAAGAATAAGGTCCAAAACACACTGCAAAAATCATCCAGTTTGAAACCACTTTAAATGCTCTGGCTTGATGCTAGGGAATTATGGGAACTGTAATTCTGTGAGACATTTAGCCTTCTCTGTTAGAGAACTCTGGTGCCACAACTAACTACAATTCCCTGGATTCCCTAACAATGAGCCAGGGCAGTTAAAGCAGTCTCAAAACGGATTATTTCTGCAGTACGTTTTGGATCACAGTCAAGTCTAGCTGAGAAGATAGATTGTTAAATAGATAAGACAGTGCTTTCGCTATATCAGACTCTTCCCTCTGAACTTTCTCAGGCTTTATCTATATCAGAACCTTCATTCTTAACTTTTCCTCACTCAAGGGAAGTCACAAGGGAAGTCATTCTTACTGAGTTTCTCCAGGTGGGCCGTCAAAACATATTCCATCTGGCCAGTGTTTGTTTTTTAAAAAATTTGCCTTTTGAACTTGTTTTAGATATGTCTTTAAATAATGACATATTTATAATCATGTTTAAAATATATTTTGTTATATATTACTTGGTGGGTCATGAAAAACAATGAACACACACTTTTAATAAATTGATTAATAAACTATAGGTGTAGGAACCTTGACCCTGAAAATGTTTTGCGTTACAGTTCCCAGACTCCTCTACTGTTGACTATGGAGATTAGTGCACTCTCTTTTAATGCACCTTATCCCCGACAGGATAAAGGAGCATTTATTTTTAAAATGGGTTTTATTGCATTCGCTCGTGACCAGGCGAATGCATCCCGTGTGCAGCCTGGATGCCAGCCAGGCATATTCTGTGGCTTTTCAAGAACGGGATTTTCCCATTCTTGAAAAGGTGCAGGATAAGCTCGGCTGGCAGCCAGGCTGAAAGTGGGATGCATTCACCCGCCCATGGGTAAATGCGATAAAACCTGTTTTAAAAATAAATATGCCTTTATCCCATCAGGGATAAGGCATGTTAAAAGAGAGTGTGCTAATCATTTCTGCTACCTATGGCTGTGGGAATTGCAGGCCTAGTTATTTGGGAATAAAGATTCCCTACCATTGTTGTAAGCTCCTAGGCTTGATTCCCATTTTGAGGAATGCTGTAAATAACTAGGAAATGGCTTCCTGATGGAAGTTTCTGATTCTGCTTGGGCAGCTTGCACCTGCTTAAATACACTGCCTGTGTTCTCATTTGGTAAAAATGTGTTCATAGGCTTTTGAATGCAGGTTCAAACATTTTCCCCTAAGCAGACATTGGCCTGCCAGACCACAGTGTGCAGGCGGTAATGTTTGGACAAGGAAGCGAACAGGACAACACTTGGACAGCTGGCTCACTTGCAAGAATAACAAAGACCATCACTGAAACCCAGAAGGTCTAAACTTGCTGATCAAATTTTATTGGGTTTAAAGCTTGGCAAAAGCAAGGCACAGAAGTTCCTTGGAGACTATTTACATTTTAAATTAACATTCTGACTACTTTAATATGCTTTATATAGAGCTGCCTTAGAAAAGTATTTTAAACCTGCAGCTGATGGAAAATGCAGTGGCACAGTTTTTATGGTATTGAGCAAACAGAGCATGTGAAACACCTTGAATTGCCAAGTTTTGTTCTGCCCTGCTGTGCCATGAGGCAGTTTGATGATCTGCAGACATTTGCAAGTGTTAATGCTTATCTTCAACTGTGGAAAAACTTTTCTTGGTAACTGTGCAGACCTCTGGTCAAGCTGTTCAAGGCACAAGTACAGGTCTTGCTGTCCTTCCCCACCCATCTCAGCTCAGTTGGCAATGCAAATGTTCTCACTCATTTGTGTTGAAAAATTTCCAGAAGGGTAGCCAGCATGGTGTCGTGGTTTGAGCATTGAACTATGACTTTGGAGATCAGGGTTTGATTCCCTGATTGGGCGTTGAAATCCACTGGGTGAACTTGGGCAAGTCACACACTCTCAGCCCCAGAAAACCCTGTGATAAGGTCACTATAAGTTGGAAACAACTTGAAGGCACACAATAATAACAAGCCATATTACACTGTTGTAGCAAAAGCAATATAGAGCTTTGGTGTGGCACTTCAAAGACAAGTAGAGGGATAATGACATGCATTTCTTTGCTTGTATGCTTATAGAGTTGGCCAGTTGGAAATAGGTCAGAAATGACTTGAAGGTACACAAGATCACCAAGTGGTTTTCCATGGCTGAGCGGAGATTTAATCTTTAATCCAGAGATGTAGTCCAATGCTGAAACCATTACACCATGCTGGCTCTAGAGAGGAACAAAATGTAAACACATTAGGTGGAAATGAAATGCAAAAAACAAAAACCCAAGTACATTAAATTGTAAATGATGCAAAGATATGTACAGTGAATCATATGGCCTATTATGCACATGAGAAATGAAACAACTACATCAGGTAAGCCTCTTGCTTACATTTAAGTTTTAAGGCAGGGTGGGGATTGTGCTGCCTTTCTTCATTGTTGAACTGCAGCTTTTATTAGCTGTGTTCCACATAGCCAATGGTGGGGGATATGCTGGGATTTACAGTCCAACAACATCTGGAAGGCTGTATGATTCCTAGCTCTCTTTTCAAATAGTTATCTGTGGCCTACATACAATAACTAATTAGAACGTGAGCAGAATCAACAAGAACTCAGTAAGTCTGTAAATTCCATTAATTCAATGGTCTTTTCTAGTGGGGACTAACAATTGGATTTTGGCCTCTATTTTCTCCATTTCATTTACATTCTCTCTTTCTTGCTTGTGTATTTGTGTGTGTGTATCAGCCAAATGAATATAACACTTCGTGTGTTTGGTAAAGTGGGCTCTAATCTACAAAAGCATAGGCAGCATGACATAGTGGTTTGACATAGTGGAGTGCGACTCTGGAGTCCAGGGTTCAATTCCCTGCTCAGCCATGAAACCCACTGGATGACCTTAGATGAGTCACACTCTCTCAGCCTCAGAGGAAGGCAATGGCAAACCACCTCTGAACAACACTTGCCAAGAAAACCCCATGATAGGGTCACCATAAGTCAGAAACAACCTGAAGACATACAACAACAAGCAACAATAATACAAATGCTCACCTTTAAGGACGTTATCACACAGGGGAAATCTTTTGGTTAATCCACACAAATCCCAAACAAAAAGCGAATTTGTGCCTGACGATTTCACATGACGTCGCACAGAAACTGGTCAGAAACTGGACAGAAAGTGGTATTATCCGAGATCTTTTTAATTTTGGAGTTTAGAGGAAATGCATTTGCGAAATTACAGTAATTTCACATTTACTGTAATGTGAAAAGCAAATACGCACGAACAATTCTCTTTTAAAACCTGGAGGAGGGCCAAGAGGAGGAGGAGGAGGAGGGGCCTCCAGGGAGGGAGAGTCCCGGGCTCCTCCTCAGTGCCATGCAGGGAAGGGAAGGGAAGGGAAGGGAAGGGAAGGGAAGGGAAGGGAAGGGAAGGGAAGGGAAGGCAGCCCAGGAGAGGCAAGTTTGGGACAGAGGAGAAGTTTGGCATTTGGGATGGAGGGAAAAGGAGGGGAAAGAAGGCTTCCCTCGCAGCAGCTGCGGGTGGATGTGGGTGCAAGTGTGGGATGTGCTTGTGGAGCAACTTGGAGATCCATCTTACCATGACGTTCTGCCCTGCAGGTCTACAAAGGGGAAAGGCTTATGGGGGGGGGCATGGGAGCTACCTCCAGTTTCCCCCTCTCCTGGGCATCATCCAAGGCTCTGGCTCTCCCCAGGGAACACCTAGCCCTTCCTTCCTTCCTTCCTTCCTTCCTTCCTTCCTTCCTTCCTTCCTTCCCTTTCCTCCTCCTCCTCCTCCTTCCCTGCCAGCTCTGCCTGTGATCCTGCCTTCCTTCCCCATCTCCCCAGCAGCTGACAGCCTCCAATGCTGGGAAAGGAGAGAGAGAAAAGGGAGGGTGAGCCATCCCAATCCCTCCCTTGCCTCGGCTTGCCTTGCCTTGCCTTTCCAGCCTCCCCCTCCACCTCTGCTCTCTTGAGAGGTCCTAACCTCAACGGAAGGGGGTTAGGACCTGTGCAGGAGGACATGACCCCAAATGGAGGACAGTCTGACATTTCCTCCTGGGAAATGCAGGACCCGCCTTGGAAAAGGAGGAGTCTTGTCACAAAACACACCAATTTCCAGTACATGTACGGGTTCTTTTCACTTGTGTATGAAAGTTAAAAATGTCTTTTTTCTGCTTTTAACTTAATTCCGTTATTACTGTAATTACGTGTGAAAAGCTTTTGTGCAATTAAGCTCTATTTTCGCTTTCTTTTCGGGATGCTTCATTTCCACTTTATCTCTTTAACAACGAAACTGGCCCACGTGTGATAACGTCCTAAGACATCAGAAGATTCTTTGTTTGCACTGGATAGCCAATTTGAACTTAAAACAAATTGTTTTGGGTTGGTCATTGAAGCTGTGACAAGCCTATGACCCAATAAGTTTGAAGAAATGTATTTCTTGTTGAGAACTGTGCCCTTGTCCTTGAGATCAACAATAATACCCATTACCCATTTAGATCTTGGTGTAAAGAACAATTTCCCCCCACTTTTCTGAAACTGGGATCTATTTTCTTTGGAAACCTGTGTTTAATATCCCACTTTGCATTTCTTTTGGGGGTCTTCTTCCTCCCCCATTCAGCCACAGAAACCCACTGGGTGATCTTGAGCATATCACATTCTCTTAGCCTTAGATGGAGGCAAGGAATAAATCTTGCCAAGAAAACTCTAGGAGAAGACCACCATAAATCAGAATTGTCTTGAAGTCACATACAAGATCATGTGATAACTAAAACATTTATCCTGGCATGAACTAGCCTCAAGTTCTATACTTTACATCCCACTGAGCCAGAGCTTGGAAAAGTTACCTTTTCACTGAGCCAGAGCTTGGAAAAGTTACCTTTTTGGACTATAGTTTTCAGACTCCTCAAGACAGCATGGCAACTGACTATGTTGGCTCAGGAACTCTGAGAGCTATAGTCCAAAAAATAATTCATTCAAGCTTCCTGTGAAATTAATAGGACTTGTAGAATGCTCAGATGTAGCTGGATTTGTACTCGTGGTGCTTTAAGGTGATGTTCCTTTTTGTTGGTGGTGATGTTTCTGTTCATTGGTGTTGTTACCCCAAGATCTGGCCCTCTGCACCGCTCCTCTTTTTTGATATTAAGTTGATATCAAAAGGGCTGTTTGGGGCATGCAGCCGAGAAGGCATCCTCAGTGCAGGAAACTAGCCATAGCCTATAAAGACATCCATGACCATATGTAGAGATCCAGGAAGCTCAGCATGGGGGAAGCTCAAGAGCACATAGCCAAGAATAGATCAATCAAGATCAGAATCTGCATAATCTCTTTGTTGATAGGAGTGATGGTGGGTAATAGACCTTGTGTTTACAAGTGAACAAAAATGCAAGAATACTTCCCTCTGGAAGTGATACCCTATTGTCCAGAGACATTTGTACTGATTGTCCATCCATTCACAAATTCACTTCTTATTCTTATCTCCTGGAAATTTGGTTTTAATGTCAAAATCTGCCCAGGGATATGCTTTGCTCTATAAATATGCCTGCTCAGGCACCCCAATTCGGTCTTGCCTGATTTCAAACAGACTCTCTGGCAGTATCTCACTTGATTCCTCAGTACCACAGGCAGCTGCTGAGCCATTTCACTTAACAGTGTCCCTTGAGTGGAGCTCCTCTTCTGGAAATTGGTGCATTATCACTCTATGTTCTCTTCAGTTGCTGTCTGCTACTTTATATAATTAGTTCTTGGCTGTGTGCATGAATGAGTGTCTGTGTGCATGGTGATTCCCCCTGATTTGTAAATAAAACTATTTGGACTTGCACTCTGAAGTTCTGTTTCTCAGAAACCAGTATACACAGACTTAATCCCAGCTTTGAGTTGCCCAAGCCTTGTCAGATGCTTTAATTGAGCTAATAAAATTCCCCTATTAAATACTGATTATGGGTGCCCCTCCCAGGACCCTTGCAATCTGAGTAACAGTGTGATACCTGAAACTGTATTCTTAAATATTACTGAATTGTGAGCTGCTCTGGGGGCTTTGGATGAAAGGAGGATTATCAGTTTTAAAAGCAAAATGAGTCTCAAAACTAAATTATGACATTAAAGAGAATGGTATTTCACCCAAAGAGGAAAAGAACACCAGTTGGTCATTCAGAACTGTTCACAGTCAATATGTATAAGATTGTGTAGAATTAGTCTGTAGAAGAAAGAAGGTATCTTCATAGTCCAGCTCTCAAACCACTATATCACGAAGCCTTTTCATTTTAAGGCATGGGTAGTCATTGCAGCGAGTGGGAAGGCTCTTGTAGTAATGGAGTCCCTTCAGTGAGATATTCTGGATGAAACCTCCTCCTCCTTCTCATTGGGTTTCCAAGAAGAAATCAATTTATCCTTCTCATTGGGTTTCCAAGAAGAAATCAATTTATGCCAGAACAGTACTTTACAGATGTTTAGCAAAAAATACAGTGGAGCTGTAACTATTGGACTATTAACTAAGCTATAAAAGTAGAGTTATGATGATGCTGGAGCAGGTGAGAAATGGAGCTCATGATTGCCTGAAGTATTTGAGGAAAATTGGCAGGTACTCATGGGATCTTTATACAGGCCTTACAGCTTACATTGTAATTCAGTGATTTCATTAGAGAAAATAGCAACTCCTTCATCATCACTGTCTTTATCCAGCTTGCGGTCTCTTTTGTAAGTTTTTTTTTTTAATCAATAGCATTGATGAGCTTGAACTCTTGAAGGGCAATTTCTTCTTTTGGAACATGTAGACTATCAGCTCAAAAAGCATATATTTTATCTGTAATGTTTGGAGGAAGTAAAAGGTGCTATCCTCACTGCAAAGAAACTGGGCAGTGAATAATATCTATTGCTGTCTGTTCCAACTAAACCTATCAGAGGCTGTGACATAAGCAGACAAAGAAGATATGCCTCTAAAACTCAGCAGTGTCATATAGCCTTTCATCCAGGTCCTCACATACACTCTGGTCTTTGTGAGAAGCTCTTGCATGAGGCTTTTGCTGTTCCTTCCTGTGGAGTGGTAGTGGGGAGCTTTCATCAAGTTTTTCATAGAACTTTCTTTCCTCTTCCTTGAAATTAAGAGGGGAAATGTCAAATTTCCATTGCAAGGTTGGAGAACCTATGACCCTCCAAATACTGGTAGTCTCCTATCTATCCCAGCCATCTTGGCCAAGTATGGATGTTATCACACGGGGTCTAAAGCAGACAGAACCCCATCGCATCCCCGTCCCATTGCGGTTCCTTTGCCCCTGTGTTCACATGACGTTGCACAAAACCCCGCCATCCCTGTCGCATCCCCGTCCCATTGCGGATCCTTTGCCCCTGTGATCACACGACGTCACAGAGAACCCCCTCCCATCCCCCTCCCATCCCCGTCGCATTGCGGCATCATCCCCGTTCTTTTGCATGCTGGTTTCTTTGGGAATTACATTTGCGCGACCAGAAGCATACCGGAATGATGCTGCTTTCGTTCATTCCGGAATGATGCTAGTTGCTAGAGACCCACGTGTGATAACGTCCTATCATTCAACAACAAGAATTGGCCATGCAGCACCTACAAGGCTACCCCTGCTTCATCATGGTTGAAGCTCCTATCCACAAACAGTCTTTGGATGGGGATGGGAAGGTAGATAACCTCAGATTAAACTGCATGACTAACATTGAAAGTGATTTGGCTTCCTTTCTTATCCATTTTTGCAAACATGCTTTTTTGATATATAGTTGACCCCTCCATATCCACCGATTCAACCATCCATGGCTTGAAAATATTTTTAAAATATATAAATTCCATAAAGCAAGTCTTTATTTTGCTATTTTATACAAGGGATGACATTTTACTATGCCACTGTATTTAATGGGACTTGAACATCCACTGCAGAAGAGGATATCAAGGGCCCACTGTATATATTTTGCAGTCTCAGTCTCAAAGGTTGCATTGTTATATATTTGGGTAACTCACTGGTTGCTGGGTTGTTAATGCAGTCTCTATTAGTGTATGATGCGTGGTCTGTAGCAGCAGGATAGATCGGTGACTCTTCTATCTAAGCTATGAGAAAAGGAAATAGTTTCTTAACTGAGTATGGGAGCAAATCTGTTCCCTGAATATAAACAGCCTGTTTCTCAAAATCTACCATCAGCATGTCTTTTGAGAGTGAGCCTGCAAAATATATACAGTGGGCCCTTGATATCCTCTGCGGTTTGTTTCCAGGATCCCCTCGTGGATACTAAAATCCGTAGATGTTCAGCTATGACACTGCTGAGTTTTAGAGGCATATTTTCTTTGTTTGCTTATGTCATGGCCTCTAATAGGTTTAGTTGGAGCAGCCAGCAATAGATATTCTTCACTGCCCATTTTCTTTGCAGCGAGGATAGCACCTTTTACTTCCTCCAAACATTACAGATAAAATATACTTTTCGAACTGTATATATAATGGTTTTTTTATTGTTTTTAATTGTACTGTTTTAAATTTGCTGTTAGCTGCCTTGAGTCCCTATATTAGGAGAAAGGTGGGCTATACGAAAATTAATAATAATAATAATAATAATAATAATAATAATAATAAATTTAATAGTAGTAATTTTAGGTTCTGTATAACCACCATGACTTATGGCTATTAATAGTCGCATCCTCTATTGAATTATCTAGTTTGTTGTTAAAGCCACCTAAGCCAGTGGTTCTCAAACTTTGGTCTTCCAGATGTTTTGGATTTCATCTGCTGGAATTTCTGGGTATTAGCTATATTGCCTAAGAAGACAACCTGTAGGACCGGTGTTTAAGAATCTACTAAGAGCAAGTGACCATCACTATTATATCATATGGCAAAAAATTTAAAAACTTAACTATATATTATGGAAAACACCTTTAATTTGTCTGCCCTGTATCTACTGCCATCCTGAATTTACAATACAATTGGTCATAGGAACAGTGAATGGTACTCACAAGAAAAAGTCATGCTACTCAAGTCCAATCAAATGACTTTGGCACAGAAAATCCCCCAAGCAGCTCTTTCTCTCTGGCAGTACAGGTTGAGCATCCCTAATCTGAAAATTCAAAATGCTCCAAAATCTGAAACCTTTTGAGTGCTGACATGACGCCACAACTTCAGTGTACACAAACTTTGTTTCATGCACAAAATTATTTAAAATATTGTATAAAACTACCTCCAGGCTATGTGTACAAGATGTATGAGAAACATATCTGAATTTTTTGTTTAGACTTGGGTCCCATCTTCAAGACACCTCAATATGTGTATGCAAATATTCCAAAATCAGAAAAGATCTGAAATCCAAAACATCTCTGGACCCAAGCGTTTCGGATAGGGATTACTCAGTCTGGAACTATATAAGAATAACAGATTACGTAATAAAAATTGTTATTCTTTTCTTAATACTACAAATTTGCTAAGTTTGAGTTGGCTGTCTCACTAAGCCTAATGCTAGAACTGGCCCTGGCTGCCAATGAATTTCTTAAGATGAGCCTGGTTTCTAGTATTAGATAAGAGAGGTCTGTCTCAGGGTATTTTGTCCACACTATATATAATTTTTAAGCCTTTTATCAGGCTGTCTGTTTAGCTTTCTTTTTCTCCTTCCTTCTCTCTCTCTGTTTAAACTAAAAAAGTCCTGAAACAGTTTTCTTAGGGAAAGTGATCAATTTTCTGGGGAAAACGTTGGGGGCATGAAGAAATGTAACCCCCCTCCCAAAAAAAAAGAAGACAAAAGAAAATACAGGTCTGCATAAAATACAAAATTTGTCTCTGTGGAGTAATATGTTATGTATGGAAATTTAGAAACTGTGTCAATAATTTAAGTAGAAATACAGTGAGTGTCAGCAGAATGGAGAAGGCTATAAACAGAAGGTTTGGATCTGCTGAGAGAGAGAGAGCAAGAACTCTTTGAGTTCTAAATTTAATTCTCTGGAAGATGCGTTGATTAAAATAGCACCCCAATGCAAAATCTCACTTTATAACATCAGCATTTGGCTGCCCTTCTGATACACTTGGGAAAGAACACTTTCCTGAAATGAAGGGTATTAGGAGATTGTCATCTAATAAGAATGCATACAATATGAATGGTTTCTAAACAAGGCCTGAACTGAAGTGATTGACAGCAGAAATCTGGATATAACTTGAGAACTTTTAAGGGTGGGAGTTTAATGTATCCTGGAGGAATAAAAACTGGACTGAACAGAGAAATGAGGGGAGGAAGAGTTGAAATTGCTGAAGGCCTTGGCACAAAAGCCATCTTACTTATTTATGAGAAAACAGTGAGTTATCTTCCTGAAGGATGATTTTTCTCGGAATTAAACCCACAAACTTTGCATGGGGGTGGATTTAATGACATGCACACATGGCTGGCCGGGGTGGGGTTTTTTATTTTTCATTTTCTTTTTCCTTTAACGATTAATGGTTAGAGTTTGTTCTATTTGTTATTGTGAGAAAGTACTGCAAACTTACTCCCACTGTGTACTTACTGAAAGGAGCTTTCCTTGCAACTGGTTGGGAAAACAGGCAAAATAAAAAGAGTCTAAGGATATTAACGCATGAGCCCCGCTCTTGGTTATGTTTTTGCTGCAATTGCGTCAGTTTAGAAAAACAAAAACCTACCAGTTTGAGAGCAGCCATTATTGCAAGTCTATACAATAGTGTGACTAGAGCTGTTTTTGCCACTGCACTCTTTTCCGCACTCCCCTTAACCTTGCCTCCCTACCCTATGCTGTACTCTGCATGCCTTTCAGGGTTTTTTAAAATTGTATTTTTATTTGCACTTTTTCATGCAATTCCAGAGCTCTGCTACTGCAATTGAAGTTTAAAAAGAAAGATAGAAAGAAAGAGAGAGAGAGAGAGAGAAAGAGAACAGAAATGGAAAGGGGAAGAGCAATCAGTCTGATTGGGAATAGCAAGGATGAGAGGAGAGGGGGAAGAAGAGAAGACACTTACACCAATATCACAATTGCCCTGGCAATGATATTTTGCACCTGGGGAATAGCGTGATTGTGAGCTCATTGATGGGTTTCCCCATCAATGGAAAGGGATGCCCTAACCATCTTTAAGGACACAGCAGCTACAGGTCAGAGGTGGTGTTGTGTGATAAGTATCACCAAAAGCACTTTTTTCTGGCTCTGATTGTGATTTCAAAGCCATATGTAGGAATCTCCTAAGATTGCTGCATGAGGACAGAGGTTCTCAAAAGGAACATGGGGGCTCTTTGAAAAAAGTCTTGGAAGGTGAAGGATGGTGTGTTTCCTTTGTCTTCCCCCTTCTCCTCACTTGAGTTCCTCACCCCTGTGCAAGGGATAGATTTTAGGAAACCTACCTTTTGGACTATAGCTTCCCACATTTTCCTGGCAGGGGTTTCTGGGGATTGTAGTCCAAAATAACACTTGCATGTTTGGGCAAAGGGAACATTATGGATCTAGGGCTGAAGGATGTGTAAATGCAGAGTTGCATTAGCAACTGCAGTTCCACTGTTGTTGTTGTGTGTCTTGAAGTTGTTTCTGACTTATGGCAACCCTAAGGTGCCTATCATGGGGATTTCTTGACAAGTTTCTTGAGAGGGGGTTTGCCATTGCCATCCTCTGAGGCTGAGAGAATGTAACTTGCCCCAGGTCACCCTGTGGGTTTCATGGCAAAGTGGAGATTCGAACCCTGGTCTCCAGAGTTATATCTAAAGCTCAAACTACTAAATCACATACCTTCCAACTATCCCATTTTTGCAGGGACACTTGTGATTAATCCTGTGCCATTCCACTTTTTCAGCTGCTTTAATAAATATCCCAGGCCTCATTCCCACTATAGAATAAACTGGTTTTTGAGTTGAATCAATGGAGCAATTTAGTGCCAAATAAACGTTCACACTATTTGAGCAGTGATCGAACCTTACCCATTTCAATTTAATCCACTTTGTGTTCATATTCATCAATGAATCGATTCAGCGTGGAGTCACATCAAACGGCTGACTGTGTCACACAGAACCAATTCAGATCTGCAGCTCGTTCACACTAACGCTGAATCAATTCATTGCAAAAGACAAGGGGAATTCAGTGGATCTGGAAGAAGTGCTTTAAATGGGTTGAGTGCTGGGCCCCCTTCACAAAACCGCATCAGGGAACCGGTGCAAGTGCGAACAACGGACATTTAAACCGGTTCAGTTCCGCTTGCAAACCAGTTTATTATGTAGTGGGAATGAGGCCCCAGTTTCTCTCTCCTCCTCCCACTTCTCCTCTTTGTCCTCAGCTTACTTCATTTGCTACAGACTGAGTTCAAAGTGCAAAAGTAGTTTGCACTCAGTTAACTCACAGGGGGGGAGAAAAGAGCAGAATCCCAGTAAGCTCATGCAATTGCCTTTCATTGCTTCTGCATTTTTCATTGTTAATAATCTCTGCCATCTTGACCATGCTCTGATATTGCTTGGCTACATGTGTCCCAGTTTTCATCTGTGAATTGGACCAAAGAAGGCCTATTTATGCAGTATCCGGTTTCCCACAGTAGCCAACCAAATCTCTAAGAAACACACACATAGGGCATAGAGTGTGGTACCTCCTTCCTTTTATAGCACCTCAGCAACTGGAGCTCTTTTTACTATATGACCTCTACAGTGGACCCTCCACATTTGCTGGGGTTAGGGGCACAGGACCCCTGTGAAAGTGAGAAAAGCGCAAATAAAAACCCCACTATTTTTTCTATCTGAGAGAGCACTTCTCTAGGACTTTCTAAGTCCTCCAATGTGACTTCTGGCAGACTTTGACCATAGAGTTGTGCTGGAGGACCTAGAGATTCCTAGAGAGAATAAATTAACCATATCCATAAGTAATCAGATCTGCAAAAGTCAAAACCACAAATGTAGAGGGATGACTGTAATACTGGAGAGCCCACATAGACATAACTAGCAGCCAATGATAGACATCATTCACAGAGTTAATCTACAGTTGCCCAGGTTCCTGACTTTAAAAGACAGAGAGAGAGAGAGAGAGATGCCTAGAGATTAGTTGCTAACCCTATGGCCTTGCCAGGTGTGTAGGGCACCTTGAAATTAAAAAAAAAATTAAGAGTTATTTATGGCTAACATTGTCTTCATCTTCAAAAAAGCTTTGATCTAGAACCTTCTAGTATTGTTAGAGATGGAGAGGTAGGAGATAAAATTGCCCTAATAAATGGGCCACACAAAATTGAAGATATGGAGATAATAGTAGGCAAAATCAAACAAAATATATTAGTATGCACGCGTGCTAACATTCATATATGTGTTTGTGTGTGTAAGAGAGAGGGAGAGCATGCAAGCAAAGTGACACCATTTCACAAACAGCTGAATGTATGACAGCTTTGTTCCAAATAGCAGTTTTGAATTTTCCTTTTGCAGTAGAAGTTGAACCAACTCTCATTTCTGGAGCAGAGTGAGCTTTTCATGCTGCTGGTGTTTTTAAAGGTCATGAGATCTTCAGATACTTGCCTCTTTTCCTTCTCCATCTGACCTAATTTCCTCTCTACTTGACTGGCAGACTCAACAAAGAGGAAAAGTCATATCCTTTCCAGTCACTTATGGCTGTATTCTTTTTCATCACTAAAAGCTGTCTTGCGATGGAAAGTGCCGTGCGATTCCATATTGGAATTTTCCACCACCAATGCAAACTCTCTTTGAGCCAACACAGGTGCTGTGTCACTCTCTTAGCTGTAACCCAAGTGGCAATAGGAATAAGGTGGAAATACCTTTGCTTCACCAAGTCAATCTCCAACTTGGCATCCTCTGGAAGTGCTGGGCTACAACACCTATCACTCTCAGCCAGAAGGGTCAATGACTATCCGGGGATTACCAGTTTTGGAAAACTTGTTCCAGGTTCCAACAACAGATGTATCTAAGACAGGGGTAGGCAACCTTTCCCCTTTAAGGGCCGAGGGACTTCAGCTCCCAGAAGCCTCAGCCATGTTGGCCAATAGCTTCTGGGATTCTAGGAGCTGAAGTCCCTTGGCCCTTAAAGGGGAAAGGTCGCCTACCCCTGATCTAAGATATACCCAGTGATATATTCAAGTCTTTTAGTCCAAGTCTCAAGTCTCTACCTTCAAGTCTCAAGTTGAGTCTCATGTCTGGGAGCCAACGTCTAACAGAAAAAAAAGGAGATGGGGTGCATTTCTTGGAGGGAGCAGCAAGTGGGTTAAGCAATGGGCTTGAGGTAGGGGTTGGGGTCTACTTGGCACCCTGTCCCAACAGCACATCAGAAAAGCTTTTCAAAAGCTTTAGAAGGATCCTTGCTCCTCAAGCCTATTGCCTAATGCATTTGCTGTCCCCTTCCAAGAAATGTGCCCTGCACTTGGTGGGCAGGTCTTGCCTCCTGCTCAAAATGAATGGCACCAGCAAGTCAGTCACTAAAAATATACAAGTCTCAAGTCAAGTTGACTCAGTGTGTAATTTTTGCCAAGTCAAGCCCAAGTCGAGTCACTGAAGTGACTTAAGTCCGAATCAATTGACTCAAGTCTACATCACTGGGTGTACCCCATCCCATCAGGATTAAGCAAGTAAATACTGACAAAGAAGCTTCTTTTTAAAAAGTCTTTTTACACCTGCCTAAGCTCCTCTTTCCCTCCTTATCTCCTGTCTTGCTGGAAGCTTTTTTAACAGCATCAGCATTGCAAGGATGGTGAAGGAAGGCTGAAGAAATGCAGAGTTTTGATGAAAGGTTGCAGCATCATGTCTGCAGGAAAACAATAAAGTAAAATTTGAGCTGGAATGGAATGGGATTCTACTCTAGCCAGACGCACTGTAGCCACATGTATATGTCTACAACAAGCAAGGTGAATAGCAGCTAGCCCCAGAATCTGAGCATATTTGAATAGTAAAACAGAAAAAAAGGGGAGAGAAGACTTTAAAAAACCTTACCAGCTCTCCCAGCTATGAAAATGCACAGATCTATAAATTTGGCCACCAAAATGGAAATCCTAAGAAAAGTGAAAGGTGATGAAAGGAAAAGTCTATCTTAGATGCAGATTGGAAGAAGGCTTAAAGTGGTCTCTAGAAGGTTTGCCATGTTTTTGTTTATATATGCAAGGCTTACCTGGTTATCTCATTTCACATGCACATGTTTTTAATTTCAAATAAACCTTTTTTTAAATTAAACACATTGTTTCATGTCCATTTTTAGTTGTCATTTCATTTATCACACCAAAGCTTCTATTAAGTGCTATTTGCTATATGTCATTATGATGTCACATCTCACAAAGCCTGCCATGTAGAGTTTTGGTGGATGTGTGTGAAGGATGTGGGGTGGTGGTGATTACATACTATAAAAAGTTTCATTCTGTAAAAAAGATTGGTGATGCATTCACATCATATTGTAGGCCCAAATCCAGAGATCTCAATTGTGCTTAAGTTCCGTTGAGAAATCAATAAGACATGCTAAATGTGACTAGTTCATGCTTAATTACAATGGGACTTTCTTTGGATTTGGGCCACCAAGTTCATGCAGCAGTCTGAACCAAGAATAATAGAGGTACTCCAAATATAGGTATGCCTCAGTTAACAAAGTAGATTTGTTCCTGGACATTACTTCTTTAATCAAACATTTAGTACGAGAGGCAAAAATAACATAGAAAGAAGGCAGGTAAGTTCCTACACCACAAATTAAAAAAAGGGGTACAGGCATAACATTTCGGGATGCTGCAGAAAAGACTGAACAGAGGTTTTGTGGAGCAGACAGATGTCCATGACTGCCACCAAAAACTGTAGCTGCTTCACAACATTCTTTCACAGCAAAACTTTTCTATTCCTTTACTTAAGGATGAATAGACAAGGGACGTTTTCACACGGGGCAAAAGGAGGACGCTAGCCGGCCTCCCGCCGGCCTCACTCCAGCTCCATTTCCCGTGTGTTCACACACGCGCGGCGGCAAACCCCGCCCCTTCCGGTGTCATCCCTGCATCCGGCCGGCTTTTCACTCCGTGTGTTCAAACACATGGCGCCCTAAGTCCGGCCTCACTCCGGCAGTGGCAGGCTAATTCCTGGCTAACTCCGGCTTCAGGTAATTCCGGGTGGCAAAAGGAATTAGCCTTCCGCCGCCGGAGTCATTCCGGTGTCAGCGGCACGGGGTCCAGCCGGCTTTAGGGGAAGGGCTCCAGCCGGCTTTAGGGAGCCCCGTGTGAAAACGTCCATTATGAGATTTGAAGCATTAGGTAGGAATAACTGAACACAACTGTACTACTGAAATCAGAGGGGCTTCAGTGTAACTGACTTAGTTCATACTGGATTGTGGGATTCTTTCCAACCATCACTGAGTTCAGTTTCTGGACACCTTTAGGATTCTTGTTTCACCAAGAAGGTGTTATTTAGATAACTGGTGCCACTTGATGTCTTAAAAGTGGAATAGGGAAAATGTGCCCCTCCAGATGTCATTGGACTTCAATTTCTATCAGCTCTCACCATTGCTTATGCTTGCTAGGGCTAATGGGAGTTGTAGGTCAATATCGGAATGACCATATGATCTCCACTTCTGCCTTAAAACAAATATAAAACCTAAAAGAAAACCTGAGACTTTGTGATTCATCTTTTCTGTCACTTAACTAGAATCCCACTGTTCCACTGATGGATGTTTATATGTGCAATGGAAGAATGCATACTTAGGATCTCATAAATTTTAAGCAGGACTCATCCATATTCTGTAGGGTTACCAGTTCATGATCATTCCATACCCTGAAGTTTCCAGGCCAAAACCTAAGGATGGCCCAGGTGATGTCATTAAGTTCTATGCATTAAGTACCAACAGTTGTTCACAGCTTGTCAGTCAAACAAATATACAAACATAGAATCATAGAGTTGGCAGAGATCACGAACTCAAAATCAAAGCATTCTCAACAGATGGCCATCTAGCCTCTGTTTAAAGACCTCCAAAGAAGAAGACTCCACCACAATCTCCGAGGGAGTGTGTTCCACTGTCAAACAGCTCTCACTATCAGGAGGTTCCTCCTAATATTGAAGTAGAATCTCTTTTCCTGTAGCTTGCATCCCTTGTTCTGGATCCTGTTCTCTGGAGCAGCAGAAAACAAGCTAGCACCCTCCTCAATATGACATTCCTTCAAATATTTAAAGAGGGCTATCATATCGCCTCTTACCCATCTCTTCTCCAGGCTAAACATACCCAGTTCTCTAAGTCGTTCCTCGTAGGGCATGGTTTCCAGACCCTTCACCATTTTAGTCACCCTCCTCTGGACACGCTCCAGTTTTTCAACATCTTTTTTGAATTGTGGTGCCCAGAAATGGACACAGTATTCCAGGTGGGGCCTGACCAAAGCAGAATACAGTGGCACTATTACTTCCCTTGATCTAGATACTATACTTCTATTAATGCAGGCTAAAATTGCATTGGACTTTTTAGCTGCGGCATCACACTGTTGACTCATGTTCAACTTCTGGTCTACTAGGACTCCTAGATCCCTTTCACACGTAGTCTGGTTAAGCCAGGTGTCCCCCATCTTATATCTATGCATTTCAGTTTTTTTGCCCTAAGTGCAATACCTTACATTTCTCTGTGTTGAAATTCATTTTGTTAGCTTTGGCCCAGCTTTCTAATCTATTAAGGTGATTTTGAATTTTCATCCTGTCTTCTGTGGTATTAGCTATTCCTCCTAATTTAGTGTCATCTGCAAATTTGAAAAGCATGCCCCCTATTCCTTCATCCAAATCATTGATAAAGATGCTGAAGAGCACTGGGCCCAGGACAGAGCCCTGTGGCACCCCACTGGTCACTTCTCTCCAGGATGAAGAGGAGCCATTGCTGAGCACCCTTTGGGTTCAGTCAGTCAACCAATTACTAATCCACCTAATAGTTGTATTGTCTAGCCCACATTTTACTATCTTGCTTGCAAGAATATCATGGGGAACCTTGTCAAAAGCCTTACTGAAATAAGATACCAAGATATGCTATGTCTACCACATTCCCTTCATCTAGCAAGCTGGTAATTTTATCAAAAAAGAGATCAAATTAGTCTGAGATCAAATTAATCATTTTTAGTGATTATGGCATTCCCTTCTAAATGTTCACAGACTCTCTGTTTAATGAACTGTTCTAGAATCTTTCCCAGTATTGATGTGAGACTAACTGGGCAATAGTTGTTGGGGTCCTCTTTTCCCCCCTTTTTGAAGATGGGGACAATGTTTGCCCTCCTCCAATCTGCTAGGACTTCTCCTGTTCTCCAGGAGTTCTCAAAGGTTATTGCCAGTGGCTCTGAGATTACATTTGCCAGTTCTTTTAATATCCTTGGATGTAGTTCATCTGGTCCTGGAAACTTAAATTCATTTAGATTAACGAGGTATTCCTGTACTTCCTCTTTTCTTATTCTGTGCTACATAGCACAGAATAAGTAAACAGAGAGAACATATTTTCCTCTTTGAAAATTGACTGAAATCATAGCTAAGGAGATACTCCCACATCAAGGTGAAATAAGGGGATTATTCCATCTCACTTACTTGGGAGATGGGATAAGGATAAGAGTGGAGGGTGAGCCCTGGTGCCACAATGACTCGGAGAAAAGGAAGTGGCTAACTAACTAAATAGACATGCCTCCTGGAGTCTTTGCAGGTTGCAGCGATAAATCAATGAAGCCTTGCAAACTGTAGCAAGCACTGCTCTGCTGGATGAGCTGGAGATTTACACACAGACCTTTTCTCTTGCCTGAAGTTGAGCCCCTAAAATTGAAGAATTTGCACCCTCATCTCCCACCTGGAGATTACCCACTAAAACTAGAGACTCAGGCTGTGAGATTTGGCAACCCTAATAATCAATAATACTGCATATACTGTACATTCTTATCCAACAGCTTCTTGCAATATCAAATTGAGATGTGTCTAGTCCACCATATTTTTTTGTAATAAAGAAATTGCAGTGTAGGAAACTAACTTATACCATGTCAGACCATTTGTCCACCTAGCTCTATATTGTCTATGGCAGGAGGGGGGAAAGATTAGTTCAAGACCTGCCCAGGCCTCAATAGCAGTGCTGTAATTCAATCAGGGCTCAGAGGGTTGAAGCTCCAGAGCATTTTGACTGTCAGGATCATTGACATCTGCCAAACCCTACCACTCCCAAGCTTGCCTTCTGACTCTCTGAGTTTAGCTGTAGTCCTCACAATGGTTGGTGGAAGGGCTAGGATGGATGTTTCCAGTTTCCCATAATATCACAGACTTGGAAGTGCCCTAGCCCTGGGGTTCCCAAACTCTGGTTCTCCAGGTGTTTTGGACTTCAGCTCCCAGAATCCCTGATTGTTGGCCAAACTGGCTAGGGTTTCTGGGTGTTGAAGTCCAAAACACCTGGAGGCCCAAAGTTTGGGAAACACTAAATTCTAGCCCAACCACCTGCCATTAGTCCAATCTGCTACTGAAGTGCCCCTGAGAGACAAGCATTTAATCTCTGTTTAAAAGCCTCCAGTCTTATTTTACAGTGAAATTCAATGGGGGTGGGAAAGGGGAAATGGGCAAGTGATTTACCACTTCCTATGCCCCACTGAGCTTGTACCAGCAGGTTACAACATAGAGGTATGTCATTTCCCCTCCCCTTCTGTTTTTATATCTTTCTCCCCAATTGGTCTCAATGAGGGGAGGAAATATGACTGCTCCGGGGCTGCCATATCCTACCCACTCCCATTCCCATTCCTATTGTGGGCCCATGCCAGGAAAAATTAAAGGCTTTGGATGTGTGATGTTCAAAGCCTCCTTAATCCTACCTACCCTCAATACACCCCAAGAATTCTTTCTTTTTTTCTCTCTCTGCTCAAAAGCATTCATATGTTTTACGCTGGATTTATTACATGCTGTTTCTACTTACTGTTTTACTGTCTGGATTTTACATTTTAAATGTGTTATACAACACAGAGAGAATTTTATTGGACTGCTCAAAAGTATAACCAACCAACCAATAATGGTGAAGGAATAATACCTACAGGTCCTTCTGGTGGTGCCACAGGGAGCTATCCAAAGATGGGTCTCCCACTCCAAAGCCATCCCTGTTCACCCATGGATACAATATCTGCTATGATCCCAGGGAACCATAGGATTGCTCCTTTAAGCACAGACCACAAATGATCACTGGTGGGTGGTGGGGTGGGAAGTGATGGAAACATGTCAGTGATGCTCGCGTATTCTCCAGGCTTTTGTGGTTATTGCTCATAGTTCATGTAGCTTGTAAAAGAAATCCATGTCCCTTCCTTCTTGGTTTCTCACTCTGTTATCCGAGGTGGTCCTCTGACAGCATAGGGTGAATAAGAGTTTGCTGGGGTTCCTTTCTTGTTGCAATAATGAGCCATTATTGCTAGTGGACAAAGCCATGATTGTGTCCTCATTTGGGAGTCAAACATGACAGTGATTCATCTCCTTCCTTTTATTGTGAGCACTTGCCAAGGAGTTAAGCACTTTGTCTGCCTCAAAGCGACATTTGGACAGGTCTCCCCGGTCACAGATCCACAAAGAAAAAGGCACTGCAGAAATACAGAGTCTGCACGACATGCATCCAAATCATTTACATATGTTTTGGTTCTTAGACATGCACGAGTTTCATTTTAATGTTACTCTTGGCAGGACAAACAGTCCTCGTGCTAAAGCTGCCAGCCCGATGAGTTTGAAATAACTCTTGACAAAAGGCGCACACTGGCTGACGGTGATGCCTGATGAAATCAAGTCATGTTGCTGTTGTGGCTCAGTGAATGCCGACATTTTCTCCATTGTTATTGTATGTCTTAATCTCCACACACAAGGCAGGAGTTTCCTGAGCAAATTCTGATGCATAGTAGCAGTGCCAACCCCTGAGGGTCTGCATAAAGAAGAAAATTCTTGTGGCCTTGTTCATACATTAGCACATGTCTGGCAGTCTAGGAGGCAGAGCTGTGGAAAAGGAGTCATCCTTGAAAGATGAGGTTACCCTCCCCTGTTCTGCAATTTCCCATGGGTCAACCTGGGTGAACCACTTAACCTAGAGTTGTCGATAGCTGCTGCTACACTGCAGAATTAATGTAGTTTGACACCACTTTAACTGTATGGCTCCATCCTATGGAATCCTGGGATTTGTAGTTTCTTGTGGCACCAGAGCTCTCTGACAGAGAAGGCTAAATAGGTCACAAATGTACAATCTGATGGCAAATGAATTATTCAAGTCACCCAAATGATGGAAGATTCAGGGCAATATGTGTGTGTGTGTGTGTGTGTGTGTGTGTGTGCGTGTTTCCACACAGCAGATAATCAAACTGGGAATTTGGTACCTGTCAGGAGCTGAGTTTTTCAGTTTGCCTGTCATGATGACATGATGAATAGAGTCATGTTTGCTGCCATTGCTTTGCTTTACTTGTATAGTTGGTCCTCTGTATCCACAGATTCTTCATCTGCAAATCCAACCATCTATGGCTTGAAAATATTAAAAAATATCGATACATTATAAAAAGCAAACCTTGATTATGCTATTTTATTTAAGGGACAACATTTTACTATCCATCATATTTACTGGAACTTGAACATCCATGGATTTTGGTAACCACAGGGGATCCTGGAACCCTGTGAATACCAAGGGCCCACTGTAACATACTGTGTGGGATTGATATGGATAATGGGACACATAGTCATAAGTAAATTAGTTGCTCATATTAATAACAACAACAACAACAACAACAACAACATTTATTTATACCTCGCCCCTCCGTGAACAATCGGGGTGGCTAACAACAATTAAAATTACATACAATATTCTTTTGGGGGTTAAGGAGCAGATGGGGAAAAGGGAGGAAAGATTATGCTTGGAGAACCAAGGTAAGTCGCATGAGAACAGTTGTTATGGGATGAAAGAAAGGCTGACCATGGGAAAGAAAAGGAAAGGAATCTGTTTGGGTTTATGGGTGAATGGGGTGCCAGCCTGCTCAAAATTCAAATTATGATATGCTTTGATTATACTGTAGTAATGATGGAGTCTCAGTCCTGACAATACATATCTGTGGTGAACATCTATAGTTTTTTAATCAAGCTTTTCTGTTTTAGTCCTGAAAGCTTGGATTTCTGAACCAAAGCGTTCCTGTACATGACAGTAGTACAGGATGTGACAATGGCTGCTGACACAGATGGCTTTAAAAGGTTCTGCAAATTCATGGAGGATGGGACAATTGGTTAACACATGCAAACTGTTTAGAGAGTGCTTAGTTCACTATGAAGTGGTCTAGAAGTGTAAAGTGCTGTTGTTAAGTCCCCATAATAGTTTTTACAACCTTTCCCATCTCCAAACTCTTGCAGGCCCCTTTTTTTTTCTGGCATGACTAAAAATTAATCATTTAAATAGCTTGCAACCCCACTCCCAGAAGTGCCTAAATACATTATAGATTCCTTTCTGATCTTGGAAGCTAAGCCAGGTCAGCTCTGGCTAATACTTGGATGGGAGACTGCCAATGAATATCAGGTGCTGTAGGCTATATTTCAAAGGAAGGAAATGGCAAAACCATGTCTGAATACTCCTTGACTAAGAAAACCCAGTGAAATCCATGGGGGTCACCATAGGTCGACAACTGACATGAAGAGAGGGAGGGAGGGATGCGCACACACACACACACACACACACACAGATTCCTGTTCAATGTAAGAAAACTAGCTAGTTTTCTTAACATCTGTCTGTTTTTGGCCCTTGGAAGTTCCCACAGGCAGAAAATTGACTCCCTCATCCATTGCACTTGCCCATCCTGGCCTATGGTATAAACAGAATGCTCACTACCTAGGCCTTTGACAACCTGGTGATCCACCAGGTTGTTGGTTATAGTTGCCCACTGGTCCTCTGACTGAAGATTGGAGAATTTTGGGAGCTGTAGCTCCCACAAAAGCAACTTTTCCAAGCTCTGGTCAGAGCATACCATATATTAAGAACAGAAGGACTACATTGAGGAACTGGATCCCACCTAGATAAGGCAAGGAATGGTACAGTAATTTCAGCTCAGTATCAGGATATGTTATGCAACCTTGACAAGGCAGGGGTGTCCTGACCTAGTTGAGTGGCAAGGAATCCAGGCCTTGTGGGAAACTGAAAGGAGCTCTGATTTATCAGGAGCTAAGGGAACACTTACCCATAGTTTTGCACAATCAGCTCTTGGCATGACTACTTACAAATCCAGTACTGGGAACAAATGCACTTTTGTTTGTCAGGATCTTGATCATCAGGTGCCGACTGATTCAAGTGAATATTGGTGTCACAAGTCAGTTTGACCTTGAATTTATAGATAAGCATACTGCAGAGAGGCGCCTGACTCAGGCCCATGAGCCAAAAGTCTCTCATGAGTTCTTCAGCAGACAGTCATGCTCAAAGGATGGTTCTAAATAACCAAACCCAACTGGTTTGATTTGACTCATAGTTGCTGTCTTCAGGAACCAGGTTTTTCTAAGGGGGCTACACAGTGGAACCTAAGGTATGTATGCCCATGGCTCTTCTTCCCCATCTCTAGTTACCAATAGGTAGGTCAACAGTGATGGATTATCAGAAGAAGGAATCTGGGCAGATGCAGCTTATACCATGTTGTTGTTGTTGTTTGTTGTGTGGCTTCAAGTCATTTCCAGTTTATGGCACCCCAAAGGTGAACATGTTATGGGATTTTCTTTGCAAACTTTGTTCAGAGAGGGTTTGCCATTGCCTTCCTTTGAGGCTGAGAGAGTGAGAGTCAGGCCTCCATGGCTGAGTGGGGATTCGAACCCTGGTCTCCCAGAGTACTAGTCCAACATTGAAACTACTATACAACACTGGCTTTCTTGTACTATTTAAGGGTCAGAAAATCTGCATCTATTGGACCTCCTCCCTATTTGGAGCTGTTTAAGATCCCTATTGTCCTTTACATCTCGTCATCTACTATCCACTGCCGTTCAGTAGCTCTAGTACAAGAAGAGGTGGATTTTAATTGGTTCTGTATCTGGCACCTTTTTTTCTCAAAGAAAGGACTGAGACACTGAATGAAGGGAATTGAATGATTCAATTCCCAACAGGTTATTGGAAGAGGAGCATCATTTAGAAAGGGCATAGTGGACACTCCAACTATTTAGGAAGAAGTAGAAGAAGCATTCCTGCCCCTTACTTTGTTAGAGAAAATAAAGGTACTGCACTTAGGGCAAAAAAATGAAATGCATAAATATAGGATGGGGGACACCTGGCTTAACGAGACTATGTGCAAAAGGGATCTAGGAGTCCTAGTGGACCACAAGTTGAACATGGGTCAACAGTGTGATGCCACAGCTAAAAAGGCCAATGTGATTTTAGGCTGCATTAATAGAAGTATAGTATCTAGATCAAGGGAAGTAATAGTGCCACTGTATTCTACATTGGTCAGGCCCCACCTAGAATACTGTGTCCAGTTCTGGGCACCACAATTCAAAAAGGCTGTTGAAAAACTGGAGTGTATCCAGAGGAGGGCAACTAAAATGGTGAAGGGTTGGAAACCATGCCCTACGAGGAGTGACTTAGAGAACTGGGTATGTTTAGCCTGGAGAAGAGACAGTTAAGAGGTGATATGATAGCCTTGTTTAAATATTTGAAGGGATGTCATATCGAGGAGGGAACAAGCTTGTTTTCTGCTGCTCCAGAGACTAGGACCCGAAACAATGGATGCAAGCTGCAAGAAAAGAGATTCCACCTCAACATTAGGGGGAACTTCCTGACAGTAAGGGCGGTTCGACAGTGGAACACACTCCCTCAGAGAGTAGTGGAGTCTCCTTCCTTGGAGGTCTTTAAACAGAGGTTGGATGGCCATCTGTCGGGGAGGGTTTGATTTTGAGTTCCTGCATGACAGGGGAGTTGGACTGGATGGCCCTTGTGGTCTCTTCCAACTCTATGATTATATGATTCTATGAAATAGAAAATACTTATCGTGTTTCATCATGTCCATGTCATAAACCAAAAGGATTATGGCCATTATCTCCAGTATTGGAGTCAGCATGTGTCTGAATACTAGTTGATGGAGAATTACAAAGGGGGAAGGCTATCACCCTCATGTTTTGTTTGCGGCTTCTCATAAGTACCGGGTTGGCCATTGTGAAAACAGAACAGAGGACTAAGGCATTCTTTCCTCTGATGCCACCTGGTTCTTATGTTATCTTAAGGAAACCAAGCATTAGGAAGAATGACTTAGGGAGTTGGGTAAGTTTAGCTTAGAGAAGAACAGACTGAGAGGACGTGATAACCATCTTTAAATATCTGAGGAAATGTCATGGAAGATGGAAAGAGCTTGTTTTTGATTGTTCCAGAGACTGGAACATGAACTAATGGATTCAAATTACAAGAAAAAAGATTTCACCTAAATATTAAAAAGAACATTTTTACCGTAAGAGCTGTTCAACAGTGGAATAGACTTCCTTGGAGGATGGTGGACTTTCTTTAAACAGAGGTTGGGCAGGGATCTTTCAGAGAGCTTTAGGTGCACATTCATGTATGGCAGGGGTTGGATTAGATGGCTCTCATGGTCCCTTCCAACTCTATGATTCTATAATTCTCTGTTCTTATGTTAAGTAGATAATTGTCCTCTGTAAAGTAATACACATGAACAGCCTATGATAAATTCAGTGGTGGGAATGCTCTTTCTGTTGCTGATACACATACACCTCCAGTGAGATGTGAGATGAAACTTCCACTGAAGTTTTACTGTGCTTACAGGCATGCTGTTATGTAACTACTTCTTGTGGGCACAAGTGACTGTCTTTGTCCAGGACAGAATGAATAACTATCAAGGTTTTCTTCTTCACATGTATCAGTAGTGACATTTTTTCTTAAAACACAAGATTCAACCAGGCATAAAGTCGTACTGCATTCTACCTTCATTTGCTTTAAATACTGTAAGAGCTCATCAGACAATGACAGGGGCTGGTCTCAAAACACTACTGCTGAATCTGTTTATCCAATTCCACTTAGCTTAACTATGAGTGATCAGATTTTTTTAAAAAAATGCATCAAAATCTCTTTGTACAAGACAGAGAGAAAGAGAGAAATGGATACCACAAGACAAAGAGGAATTTCTCTCTTTTTGCATTGTTGCCATGGGCATGAATAACAACTTTTATATGATGATCAGCTCTTCTGTGAAAAATACATAGGGCAGTTCTAGCAAGCATCTCTCTGGAAATTCATGGTGCTGGCATTCATAGAGTTTCAAGGACTTTCTAGAAAGTTGCCATGAGATGATACCTTAAACAAAACCTTAGAGGTCCTGAGTTTGGAAACATTACTTTGTTTGGATGACATTTCTTAGAATCATTTATCGGATTCTGGAAATTGTAATCAAAATATAATTTTTGCAGTCCTAATACATCCATGTAAAATTATCAAGATAGCCAAGTTCACAGTAGTGCTTAGCATCTGACTAGACTAATGGTTCTCGAACTTTTGTTCTTTGTGGTCTCTGTGATTCACACAAATAGGTCATCCTATGCCTTTGCAGCTTCATCCTTAGAAACATTGGACCTTATCACTATAAAAGGATAAAAGTGTCTTTGGCAAGTACTTTTTGCAGAACATCATATCCGACTTGCTGTTGCCTTGCATTCCGTTTGTTACTGTAGTGCACCTTTCCATTGATTGGCAAACCCGTCAATAAGATCTCAATCTCATTGCTATTCCATTACTGCCTTTGTGCGATAGGTCCCTTCCACTGCAGTTTTGCTTCTCAGGCAGTCACATGGTGTGAGTGGGTGTGGTTCTTTTCCTCTCTCCATCTCCCCCTTGCACCAATCATGGCGGCCAACAGCTTCCCGAAGCCAGCTGCTGAGTACACATTCACACAGCAGCTGGCTTCTGGAGGTGGTTGGCAGCCACTATCATTTGTCCCTCCCCTCCCCAAAGTGCAGGGTTGCTGTGTGAATGTACACACAGCAGCCCCCACACTTCAGGAAGGGAGAGAATCAGCAACTGTGGCCACCAACACTCTCTCAAAGCCGGCTGCTGTGTGCACATTCACACAACAGCTGGCTTCAGGAGGCAACTGGCAGCCGTGATCACTCATTCCCAACCTTCCTCCCAGAAGACTGCATTTGGCAGTGCAGAAAATAAATAATGCAACCATGGATTGCCAAAGCACTCTTGTGGAGAAAAGTGTGATAAGAAATGATGGCAAACTGGTATGCTTCCATTCTTAAACTAGCGCAGTTATGGTGGGACAGCAGACTGGTGTGATAAAGTCCTTCTAGAGCTAGATTGTCCTTTGGGTGGAAGTCCCACCCCCTGCACTGCGTGTGCTCCTAAGCTCATCCCATCTAATTGCCTGTCTCTTTTTATCCACCAGAGTAACAACATTGTTGGAAATTTTTCTCTTCAGCAGTTTGATCTAGCATGTGAGAGAAATCTCTTCACTTTGTCCTTTTGGGTTTTCTTCTCTTTTCTTGCTTTTAAATTTAATTTCACTTTACCTCATTTTGTTACATTCTTCATCCTTTATCTTTCATCTGAAGATTATTTCTTCCTACCAGGAAGCAGATTTATTGTCTTGTGGAGTCTGTTTAAAAGTTGTCTTGGGTATGATCAGAAGATCCCTCAGATCAATGGCTACTCCTGCTGCTTTCTGTCCCTTGCCAGCACCCTACAACTTTTATGCTGCAGAAACAATGCCTCATGCCTCCATGTGCTCCTCTGGAATAGTGCCATAAGTTTCAGATCTTGCAGCCAAAAACAATCCCCTTTGTCCAGCTTCAATGGATATTTGGTCTTGGCCGTCACCATCTATGGAACAGCTGTTGGTAGCAAAGTCTCTTCCATCATTATTGACTACTCTGCTGCCAGGGCAATTGAAATCAACATACACCTCTTTTTACTCACATCATCAGTACAGAAAAAGGTACCAAGCCTAAGCCTAAGGAAAGACAGACTGGTGAAGTTCTGGGTCCTAAAAAAAGATAAGGCTGTCTCCAGGCACTCATAATGCATGGGCTTCACCAGATCCTTCTTAAAAAGTCCTGATGATGGATTACAAACTTTCTTTTAATTTGCATATTGAAGCACAGATATAACTCCTATTTTAATAACTTTTTTCCTTTTCAGTATCCTCATCATTGTTTAAACCTGCACCTTGTTTTGAAAATTACAGACCACAAGTCAGGCCTCTATCAAAGAAGTAAATGTTTTGGTTTTCTTAAAAAAATGTAAAAACTAGTAGCAGCATTCACCAGCACCATGTTTTGAAAATTATGGACTACAAACCAGGCCTCTATCAGATAGTAAAGGGTATCAGAAAAATCATGAGTGCAAAGGCAGGGTGTCATGAATCTCCAGGTAACAAGTAACACCTGCTGAAATTCTCTTTTCTGCACAGCCATTAAAGGTACAGGAGCCATCTTCAGTTTTCACTCAGGCAACCCTACTTGTCGACTGAAAAAAAGATGTGGCTGGAAACTGGAGCTGGTGCCTTCTACGTTCACTGTTTTTAAAAAAACACCAGCAATCAACATCATGATCACCCCTTCCTCTACATTGACCACTCTTCACTGAAACAGAAGAGGATTTCCCAAACCTCAGTTTAGGGAAGAAAACTGTAGTTACCCCAAATGCAGCCAGTGACTTTCCATGGACGTCTTGCTAAAAAAGTTTGGATGCACCTTCATTGCAACTGCAAAGCCTACTTCTTCTGCCATCCCAGTGTCTGTACTTCACCCATCCTGTTTACTTTTAATTGGCTTTTCTAAATCATCATCATCATCATCATCATCATCTGTGTCATATCTCTACATTCAAATATCTCTATGGCAGAGATCCCTTCTTGGCATTTCCTGCTTCCTCACCCCCACCCCATGCCAACACACACAGCTGTTCCATTTTCGCAGACACCTGTAAGTTAAAAGTTAACGTTTTAACGTAATGAAAAGGAAAGAGTTGTTCTTGCTATGAAAAATGGCACCAGTTTCTCCAGGGAAAAGATGACACTTTCTCCCCAGGAAATGAGCACACACTCTTCCCCCCCTCCACAAGTGAAGCCATTGCTGTGAGAGGCTTTTTGCCAGAAGATGTTCCAGAAAGCACATTATCCTTGCAAAAATCTCAAATGGCAAAACTTTATTCCCCGTCTATTTCTGGAATGCGCTGCTTCCAAGGGGAGGTGAATCTTAGTCATGGAACATGAATATGTCTTTGAAATTGCAGATGAACTTTCTAATAAGCACATAAATCAGGAGGCAGTTCATATGTTATACTTTTAGCAGCAAATGCTGGTATCCTACAAGGTACTCCATGGAGTACTTGAATCATGAACAAGACAAAATGTATTTATTTCCAATTAAAATCTCCCTGTGTAATCAAGCACAGTAAGAATAAATATGAGAATGACATATTCAGCCATCAAGCTATATCCTGTGATGCAGTTTTCAGCCACACAAATGTTTATGCAAGCCATCTTCATCAGTGTTTCTCAGGTTATATGATGTGGCAGACTGGTCATTCCACCACCATCCCATGCATTAAGAAGCAATACTATAGTTGTGCCATATTATTATCATATTCACATAGTTCCCTGGAAACTCACTCTTGATCTGCACCCTTGTTGAATGGACTATTACTTTGAGCAGCACTGATGTACTTGCCTAAATTCTGGAGCTTCATGTTGGAATTGGAACTGAAAGGCCCTTAGACTGTTCCCTTCCATACCTTCTTAATTCCATTGTCTCTTTCTTATCTAGATGATAGCAAGACAAGTTATCTTTCTGCCTCTAGATTGAGTTCTTATAATACAGGTTGAGAGTCTCCTTTATCTGAAATCCTTGGGACCAAAGGAGTTTTGGATTTTGGATTTTTTAATTTTATTTTGCAATACATGTATTTGCGTATACATACACAGTGAGATATCTTGGATATACACCTTATACACATAACCTGAAGGTAAATTTATACAAAGTTTTTAATAATTTTGTTTATGAAACAAAGTTTGTGTACATTGAACTGTCAGAAAGTAAAGATGTCACTGTCTCAGCCACTCCTGAAAATTTTTGGGTTTTGGAATATTTTGGATTTTGGAATTCCAGATAAGAGAAACTCAGCCTGTAACATTTGTTTTACTCTAAATGCTTAATAAAGCACCACATTTTCCCACACATATCTCTCTTCTTAACATTTGCAGCAGAAGAAACTGTGTGCAGCACTGTCTGGCTGTTCCTTGTGTCATTCCTTGTCTCCCTGGGAAAGAAGTGACCATATCTCAATGATCTCAGTGATCATCCTAATTTAAATCCTTGTATCTCCAGATAAAAAAGATCATGGAAAAGATGATGGGAAAGATTCTGCCAGAGTCCATGGAAAGCCACAGCCAGTGATGGTTCCCTAGGGGTTCTCAGCCTGATTCCCATAGATCTCTAGTGGATTTAAGTTCATTTTTCTGGGGATCTTTCATCAGATTCTCACAAGGGATCCACCCCCACCCACCCCCCAAAAAAGGTTAAGGAACATTGGCTCGACAGTACTGAGATGGAGCTTGACATGATATAAGACACCTTCCTATGGGTCAGATATAATAATATAAGAAATGATATGTTGGATCAGAACAAAGGCCCATCTAATCTAATATTCTGTTCCCACATTGGGCAACCAGTTGGCATTAGTAAGTCCCCAAAGAGGACATGACTATACCTGTTGTGAGCTTTCCTACATTGTACCTCTGGGTTCTGTGTTGTCAAGTAAAATTAAATATTGCAAAAACAATTGTACTTTAAACCTCAGCATATATTTTAACAATACAAACTGTGTAATTAATTTGACACATATGCACTTTCCCCAAAGTTCCAAAGAGGTATCAATGCCAGACTTAATTGCAGGATTTATATGCTTGTGCTGCTCAGTATTTCTACAACATTTGGTGCAACCTTATAGAATCTTAGAGTTGGAAGAGACCACAAGGGCCATCCAGTCCAACCCCAAGCAGCAGTACACCATCAAAGTAATTTGGACAGATGGCCATGCAGTCTCTGTTTAAAGTCCCCCAAAGAAGGAGAGTCCACTACTCTCTGAGGCAGCGTAGTCCACTGTTGAACAGCTCTTACTGTCAGAAAGTTCTTCCTAATGTTTAGGGGGAATCAATTTTCCTTTTGTTTGCATCCATTGCTCCATTAGTCTCTGGAGCAGCAGAAAACAAGCTTGTTCCATCCTCAACATGACATCCTTTAAAATATTTAAACAGAGCTATCATGTCACCTCTTAACCTGGCTCTGTAACCTTCCCTGCCAAAGAATGCTGCTGCCTCACAAAACTACACATCCATGGATTCTGTAGGATGGAGCCATGGGAGTTAAAGCGGTGTCAGACTGCATTATTTCTACAGCGTAAATGCTCCTCTAGACTCACCCTGGTCTCCAGAGTCATAGTCCAAAGCTCAAGCCATTATGTCATGCACTTCAGTATTAATTGTTCATACAATATTAAGACAGTTATAGATGAGAAAGCTCATGCTGCCAACTTCTTTCTTTCAGTTAGTATCAAAGGTGCTATAAGATTTCTCTACATATTGATTCTACAGACAGGGCTACATCTTTAAACAGATGCAATCAATTAGCAGTCTGAATTTTATTTTGTGCATGAGGTCCATACTCTCCAGCATTTCATAGATGAAAACACATGTGGCCAAGTAACATCAGAATGTGGTGAAGATGGCAAAAGGTATTAGTGAGGAAGAACAGACAAGCTAGGAGAGTTTGTAGCAAATCTAGACATTTAAAGGCTGTTAAATGTTTCGATCAGATGTATAAGCTGCTGTTGCTAATCCTAACCAAGGAGAGGGGATGTGGGCCTCACAGACTTGGGACAAAGTTGTTGTTTGTCCATAAGCATTCATTTGTTTTGTTGTTGATGCCTTCAAGTTGTTTCTGATTCATGGCGAGCTTAAGGCGAATCTATCATTAGGTTTTCAGGGGCTGCAAGTGTGCAACTTACCCAAAGTCACCCAGTGGGTTTCCATGGCTGAGGCGGGAATAGAACCCTGATCTCCAGATTTGTAGTCCAATGCATAAACCACTACACCATGCTGTCTTGATCAAGTCACTGTTGGAGCTATGCATACGGGCAAAAAGAGGTGCTTGAGGCTGACTTGAAGGCGTGGTGTTTAGACGACACACACCTAAAAGCCGACAGGAAAGCACCCCCTAGGCATTGTATGCCGGGAAAAGCTGCTCCTAAAAGGAGCAGCGTTTTTCCACTTCTTTGGCAAAGATGCGCCCCTTCGCATGTGCATATGTACGCTGCAACACCGGTGTGCCAGAAAATGGGCACCAGAGATCTAAAATGACTGTATTAATGCACTGCCGCACATGTGGCAGAAACTGAGTCGGCGATCCAGAGCATATGCCCTATGATGTAGATTTTAATTTAAAGTGCCCTATGCTTCCAGGTGCGGATGCACCGGCACAGGTGCACTTGAATATTAGAACCCTAACCCTAATTGTAACCCTATGGATGTGCCCTAGCAACTGTTCTCTATTATGACAATAAATGCGTTCTGTCACATGTACGCTTTTTGTCAGCATGCACAGTAGTTTGCACGAAAGAGGCTTTTGTGACCTCTTCTGTGCAGGTGTGCAGGTGTGCATAAGACATGCACACCACTTCCTGGCATGCTTGAGGGAGGGCTCCTGGAGTAACGTTTGTCCCTGTGTCCTGTTGACCACGTCCCTTGCATGATCACCAGCTACATGTATCCAGTCTGTCCACACAAACCTCCCTTGCATGTATAATAATAATAATAATAATAATAATAATAATAATAATAAAATTTATTTATACCCCGCTTAAATGAAGACAATCTAAGCGGCTTACATCAGTTAAAACCCCATACATGTACCTCTCCCCTCCTCCTGATCTGTGTGGGACATGTTTTGTGGAGGACGATGGAGTGTCTTTTCAGTTGAAAAATCCATTCTTTCACCCCAAGGGTGGCACAATCAAACACTGGCACCTGTCTACTGCACCCACTCCTTGGGGGAAGCCATCTGAGCTACATGGCTAACTTGATAAAAAGGACTACACTTGCAGGGATTCATTTGAATCCAGGTCCTGTTTTCAGTTCTGGGATGTAGTCTTGGAAGATTTGGAAGGGGCAGGAGGAACACTGGCAAACATGTGCAGAATGCATGACCTAGTCCATCAAGGGCCAACCCAAAACATTTTACTACCAGGAAAATGGCCTCACCACTATAACAAGTCATAGAACCCATGGCAGGGCAAGATATTTTGGGACATGAAACAGGAAATTTCACAAACTCCTCTCTCCCTGGGAGGGGGAAAAAAAAGATAATTTGCTGCCCTTTGCTGACATCAAAAATCTGGTGATTGACGCATTCATGTTGCTATATCTAGTGGTAGACCTTATCCTATTCTTCAGTGAGTAACTACATACCACCCTGTGTGTGTGTGTGTGTGCGCGCATGCATGCATGTGTGTTGTGTGCCTTCAAGTTGTTCCCGACTTATGACGACCCTAACGTGAACCTATCATGGGGTTTTCATGGCACGATTTGTTCAAAGGAGGTTTGCTGAGAGTTTTCCCCTGAGGCTGAGGGCATGTCATCCAGTGGATTCCATGGAAGAGTGGGAAATCTAACCCTGGTCTCCAGAGTCATCCAACCTATTGTATTCCCCATCACCATGTACAGATGCAAGAGATGGATAGTGAAGTAAGCAGATAAGAAGAAAATCAATTCACTTGAGATGTGGTGCTGGGAGAAGAGTGCTGAGAATACTATGGACAGCCAAATAGACAAACAAATGGATCCTTGAACAGATGAAGCCTGAAATTTCCCTGGAAGCCAAGATGATCAAACGGAGGCTGTTGTATTTTGGCCACATCATGAGAAGGCATGACTCATTAGAAAATACAATAATGCTAGGAAAGCTGGGGGGAAGTAGAAAAAGAAGAAGACTGCATGCTAGATGGATATACTCAATTAGAGATGTCACAGATATGAATTTACAGGACCTAAACTGAGCAGTGCATTACAGGGAGTCTTGGAAATGTCTCTTTCACAGGGTTGCCATGATTCGGGGATGAATCTAAGGCAGAACAACAACAACTCCAAAGTCGTAGTCCAAAGTTCAAATCACTACTCAACACTGGCTATGAATGTGTGCATACAAACACTAAATAAAAAACAAACCTACCAAACACCGTCTTTTCCAGATGCTTATACAAACAAGGGACTGATTACTCTTCCGTGGCGGGAATGATCAAGTGACCTAGGTGACCACCCACCAACCTGCCCCCATCTTCCCCAACCTCAGGTTCCACCATGATCCCAATCTGGAGATCAAAGCACACATTTTAAAAATCCAGTTCTTCCCAAAAAGAGCAGAGTAAACTGGACTTTTTAAAAAAATTGCCTTAAGTCCTTTGAAAATGCGTGTTTTCAGATCAGAAGGAGAGAATGTTGTTTTTCCCCAACAGGATTAAGATCGAGGTAAGGACGCATTATTTAGCCCACGTAAATTCAGCTTGACTTTCAAAGATGGTCTTCACCAATAATATGCATAGAAATCACAAGCAGACCAGTTTCTATGAACGGAGAAGATTGTATCTCCAATTTTCTAAGCTCTGAAGAGCTCACTGCCTTCCAAATAATTTTGCATGGGGTGAGAAGAAAACTCACTGTTCACTGGTGCTCTCTAGCTTTTATTACACTATTCTGGTTGTTCTGTCTGACAGACAGTATGTTGTGGCTTTCTTGTAATGTTGAAGCTTTGCTCTTGAATTTATGCTCTTCTAGGTGTTTTCTTTTTTGCAGAAGGAGGTGTGGAGTGACTGAAAGTAATTGGCAAGTACCATATGAAGAAGATCTCATGTCCCAATGAAGTCACCTAGAGAGGGCTCCTGCCCGTTTCCTGAGAGGGATGCAAACTGGTGTCGTAATGTCTGTCACCTTGTTGTCTTTTTCTTGTGGTTGTTGTAAGATGTCAGTTCAGGAAAACTCATTCCCCATCCTTGCCTGCTCAATTACCTCTCCTCCTACTGTCACTTGGTATATTTACTCTCATTTTTTTCTATTTAAATGGCAGAGATTGCCAACTACCTTGGAGTAAACTTCCCCAAGGTGGCAACCTTCAAATGTGTTGGATTGCCATGCTGGCCAAGGATGGTGGGAGCTGTAATCCAAGACATATGTAGGATGCCAGACTTTGGGAAACTGGGAAACTAGAACCAGTGTTAGCAGACTACCAATTTGGACTATGGCCTGGAACTTCAAAATGTGGAAGTCTTATTCAAAACTTCTATGAAATGGTGGCTTGGGATTTGGAATTTTGGTAGGTTCTTTAAAAACAAATTCAAAACACTATCCTCCCCCATGTCTACAAGAAGGATACGGTACTTAATTTTAACTGACATACCTTTTGGTAACAGCCCTGTAAGCTATTCCATCTCACAAAAAGCCCAGGGTTACCATATTGCTCAGCCATTTCTCTTTCTCATCTCAGACTCATGGCTTGCATGCCCACTGTCTGTCATATATCATGCACTTTAAGGCTCACCGTGAAGGAAAATGTTTCTGGAAGTATTGAGAGTTACCAGTTCTTTTTGTTTTGATTTTACCTGCATATTCCCAGGTTTGCAACCAATCACTTTGTTGACTTATCCTGGGTTTCCCTCATTCTCCCCTCCCTTGAGATCTTTCTTCTCTCCCTTCCACTGATCATATCTCACATCCTGGCTGCATCTATACTGTAGAAATAATGCAGTTTGACACCACTTTAACTACTGTATTTCCATCCTATGGAATCATTGGAGTAGTAGTTTTACAAGGTCTTTAGCCTTCTCTGCCAAAGAATGCTGGTGCCTCACAAAACTACACATCCCTGGATTCTTTAGGATGGAGCCTGGCCATTAAAGTTGTGCCAAACTACATTATTTCTACTGTGTAGATGCACCCCTAGACTCATGCAACATTTCAGAAACTGATTTTCACCTATTTCCAGTGAGCCTTTTATATTATTATTATTCAGGAGTTATGGTCAGAGTGCTTAAGTGCTTTAACAATATTTCTCTAGTTTAACATTGGGATCATTTTGTTTTGATACAGACATTCCTCTATTCCTTGCTTGATGTCAGTTGAATCCGTTTTACTGGAAACAATAGCTGTGTTTACTGGTGGCTGACATTTTGGCTATTTCTGGATAATCTGGTGGTGGTGTGTGCCTTCAACTTGTTTCTGATTTATGGTGACCCTAAGACAAACCTATTCTGGAGTTTTCTTGGCAGGTTTCTTCAGAGGGGGCTTGGCATTGCTCTCTCTCCCTTGAGGCTGAGAGCATGTGACTTGCCCAAGCTCACCCAGTGGGTTTCATGGCTGATCTAGGAACTGAACCTTAGTCTCCAGAGTCATAGTCCAATACTCAAACCACTACACCACCCTGGCTCTCCTTCTGGGATTAGACAAACAGCCAAACAGAGATACATTTCATTTCAGAATATACTGCATTAATTTAAACTGACCTGAGAAGTAGGAATAAAAAGTCCTTGGTAATGTTGGGAATCCACAGGAAATACATTGGGATGAAGAAAATGTTATATAGATCTCCAAAATAAAATTGCTTTTTACATGAACAAGATCTTGGGTTTTGAGAGACTTTTTTCCTCTTCTGGAAGGGCTCTCAAAGAGGTATAAATTTCAGCTTTTGCTGCTCTCTTCCTTCTAATCCATTCTGGGGTTTGCTAGTCCCTGTATGCTAGTCCTATTCCATGCTCAGCACCTTTCTTCTATTTTTGTAAGAAAAATAATTTCCAGCCACAAAACAATAAGTAAAGGTAAAAGTATTCCCCGCTGACAAGGTTGTCAAGTTGTGTCTGATCATATGGATGTGTGTGTGCTCATCTCCGTTACTAGGCCAAAGAGCCAGCGTCGTCAGAGACCACTCTATGATCATGTGGCCAGCATGATTGCACAGAACGCTGTTTACCTTCCCACCAAAGTTGTACCTATTTATCAAATTGCATTTGCATGTTTTTGAACTGCTAGGTTGGCAGAAGCTGGGACTAGTGACAGGAGCTCACCCCATCATCCAGCACCCAGGCCTTGAACTACCAACCTGCCGATCCTGCAATCAAGTCAGCATCTTAACCACTTGAGCCATTCCATCAAAATTGCAAAAAACAATAAGCCATGATAAATATATTTTGAAAACACACAAGAAAGAGGGTGATTAATCCTCTGTGAAAGATACATTGCGAGTTGGCTTGCTTTCCCTCCCTTCCTTTCCTTCTCTTAATCATCAGTTGACGACAGACTCTAATCCTTTGTCTGTTGTCACCCTTGAACGCTCAAGTTCCCCCACCCAATTCTCAGCCTCAGGAGATCTGGCAACCATAATTTGTTCTCCTGGAAATTCAAACAACAACAACAACAACAAGAAGCCATCAAACAAACATGAACCTGTGGCTTTTCACATTGCACTTCTCAAAGGACATTGCAAAGAGAAGAGAGAGAAAAATCTGGTGGTTCTGCATCCTCTTGCATTCAAAAACTGTTAATCTCAAATTCTTTATGTCCCAGACTTGAAGCAATTTGTGAATTTTGGTAGGTTCTCCAAAAACAAGTTTGAATGCCATTCTTCCCCATGTCTACTGGCCAAATTCAATGGGTACATCTATTTCCAGAAGGGAAAGAATCAAGTTGTACCATCCTGGCATAAAGATGTTAAAGATGAGGTGTCTCAGAAAAAAGAAATGCCAATGGCAAACCCAATGTCATCACTCGCCTCGGCGAATACACAGGAATTCCAACCTAGTCTTTTTAGCACTCAAAGTCTCATAAAGCTATCATTTTTAGTTTCTCACAAGCTCGAAATCGCAAGCAACAGCCCAAAGCTAGGATGTCACTACTGAGTTATGGATCATGCTCCACTTCACTTCCAATGGGTAGATAAAGAGCCTCTGTAAAAGACTATAGATTCCCATCTCAGCAAAAGTACAACATGAATCTATAGTGTGTGCCTATAAAAATAGAGGACACATCCCAGATCCTCCAAGTCCACACCATACATCGCATAGAGTTCAGAGTTGAATTTTCTCCCAAATTTTGTTTTTAAGGCCCAAATCAGCTTAGATAGGCTGCAAGTGTGGACGAGGAAATTTACTGATAAGTTTTCAGCTCTGAATCTCTTTCTGTAAGTTTTTCCCCCCGACATCCCAGGTGAAAAGGCCCTGAAAAAGGAGTTGGAATTTTGACCAGAATTGCTATCAGAAGGGAACTAGCCAAACAGCTTCTCAGTATCTCTCCTTCATCCCTCTGATTCACTATGCCCAGGGTTTCATCTAGTGTTGTTGTTGTTTTCCCTGTGTGAAAGAAAGAAGAAAAACACATCACTCCATAGACTTTCAGTCAATGGTTGTGATCCAGTGAAAGTCAATGGCACTTTAAATTGAAAAGTTTGACATATAGACATAAATCAATGCAACTTATGTGCACTTAACTTTGGCCAGACATATGGCAGCCACTGTTTTTGGATCACAGCCCAATTGCAGAGTTGTTACATCTGCACTGGCTTAATCTCCCCTCACTCCACTTTCCCAACAGTCCTTTGAAATCAAATGATTGGCATAATAATACAGAGAAGCATTAATCCCCTGGCATGCCCTGCTTGACAGAAATCTGCAGCTCATTTATAGAGTTAGCTGTCATATGCAAACACTCACATATGCAAACAATGCCTATATTCATAAGGAAACGTGTTACCCAAGTAATTAATCTGTGACAGTAAAGTCTCTCTCAGTACCGCAGCCAGCGTGTGTTATTCCATGCGTTCTCATGAAGCCAATTACCTGCTGGAAAAGTTTTCTCACTCCATGGCATCTCTCCAAGTTTAACAAGGATGATAGGAGAGTGTTTTAGACCATGGAAGAAGCATCCGTTTTCATAATGGCTCTTGAAATATATGAAGTGGGCATGAGTGAGAAATTTGTTTGGTTTACATTTTAATGGAACTTACCAAATTTGTATTTTCCAAGCTTTCAAAGACATTGGAACACAGTTTGAACTGATTACTAAAAGCTTTCGGTAATTACTGCCAAATTGAAGAGTTGGTGATTAATTATAACAAATCTAAAGTTTTGGTATTTACTGGAAAATAGAGCATCCATAAATGGCAAATAAATGACCAACCAATTGAGCAAGTAAAATCCTATAAGTACTTAGGAGTGATTTTCCAGTCCTCAGGCTCTTGGAAGGTCCGGTTTACAAATGCCATAACAAATGCTCAGAGAAGTATTAAGCCACTCATATCTTTTTTTGTCACCAAAGGAGGCCAGCACATCCCTTCAGCCATCCAGGTTTTTAATATGAAGGCATTGGCACTGATGTTATATGGGGTGCAGTGGTTTGATTCTATGGAATCTATGCAGACAAAATTTCTGAGATCCATTCTTGCTCTTCCAAGGTGTGTGCCTAATGCAATTTTACATTTAGAGACAGGTAAATTGTCAGTTGAATCGCGGGCGTGGGTACTTAAGTTTAATTTTTGGCTCAGAATGCTGTTCACCCTAGTAGGGTTAGCTCCTTTGATATTGTCTGATGGGTTTCCTTCCAGATGGAACAAGGCTCTGAATGAGAAGCTAGTTAAACTGGGCTTTTCACAAACCATCATTTTGGCAATGGGTCATGAAAAAGCAAAACAGAAAATACATCGACGAATTATAGATAATGAGATGCAACAACATCTAAAAGCAGCTTCTGTATCTCCTGATTTTAGGGATAATGGAAATGCCTTTATGCTAGCTAACCATTTGAGTCTCCTAACGCTTCCAAAACACAGGATAGCATTCACATTAGCAAAATTTAATGTTCTACCCTGAACCCTATTGGAAGGGAGATACAACAGTATCCCCTACGCTGCATGCACTTGTCCTTGTGGAACTGGCACAGTGGAGACGAAGTCGTGTATTGTTATACTGTCCTTTTTACTATGGTTATCGTCAAATTTTTATTTATCCAATTCTTAATCATTTTCCTGGAAGAACGGATGAGTTTTATGTATCTTACTTGTTAGCGGACCACTGCCCATCAATAACAACATGGATAGCCAGTTTTTGTGCAGCAGCAATGGTCTGCCGGCATAAGATGGTATCTTAAAAAAAATTATTATGTCTTTTAGTTTGTTTAAAATTTTTATAATGCAACTCATACTCTTATAATGAATTTATATTGTTAAATTTTACCTTTTCTTTTAATATAATTTTCTAATTGAATTTTCAATTAATATCACTTACTTTTATAATCCAATGAGTTACTATGATGTTTATTTATGTTTTATGATGATGTTGGTTGATTGTTGTTTATTTGATGTCTGATCGGTTGATCGTAATATATATACATACAGAGAGAGAGAGATAGAGTTTGAACTCAAAATTCACACTTTTCTGAAAGTTGCGATAAAGCTCATGGATTTTAAAAAAAATATGCCTAAGAATTATAAAAGCTAAGGAGTATGTGGATGCATAAATTAGGGGGGAAATGCATGCAAAAATGTTTTATATTAAGGGTAAATGCATGCAAAAAAAGTGTGCCTTAGAAAGAGTGTATAGAAGAATGCATACATTTGGAGAAATGTGCATCTAAATATGTGCATTTAATATAGATTATTTAAGAAAAAAATTGCAAACTGATGGGGGGAAATGAGGAAAAAAATTAACATTAAAATAAAAAAATCTTTAATATGCTACATAAAGCCAATTTCAGGGTGAGTTCTATAATTAATTACAACTAAAAATCAGTGTTAGAATTCTACTCAACTTTATATAGACTATCTGGTCAGTATCTAGACATCTTAGATGTCTACTTTGTGAATGGTGGAGGACAACCTTTGGGAACCTTGTAAGGTCAAAGTGATTGTGTATATTTTGTCTGGACAAAAGAAAACAGAGGTAGGATGTGGTAACCCTCTTCAAATAGCTGAAAGGATGTACTGGGGCTGAGACTGTGTGACTCATCCAAGGTCACCCAGTCGATTTCCATGGCCGAGCAGGGAATCAAACTCTGATCTCCAGAGTCATAGTCCGGCATTCAAATCATTACACCACTCTGGCTCTTATTATTAACCATTTGTGATTCATTCCACTTTTCAATAACTTAAGGTATAACTAGGGAATGCAATAGCACCTCTAAGACTACATAGCTGTTTTTTATTTTAGCATGAGCTTTCATGGATGCAGACCCACTTTTTCAGGTGCAGCTATTGTTCTTGTTGTTGTGCGCCTTCAAGTCATTTCCAACTTACTGCAATCCTAAGGTGGACCTCTCATGGGGTTGGCAAGAGTTGTTCAGAGGAGGTTTTTCATTGCCTTCGCCTGAGGCTGAAAGAGTGTGAGTCGCCCAAGATCACCCAGTGGGTTTCATGACCAAGCTGTACAGAGTGATAATAAAATGCTAAGATACAGAGCATATTTACACTGTTGTGGGAATGTAATAGAATGTAGTAGGATCCAAAAAGATGGAAATCATATCCCTAAATTTTCAAAGGGCTGGATGAGGTGATCCAGCTGTCAGAGATGAGAAAGTCTGTGTCAAGGGTAGCAGAACAGATACTTATCAGACCCAGGAAGGCTTTTTTGCTCAGCCAACATCACAACAAAAGTAGGATGCTTTTAATACTTTTTCCTGTCCAGGACAGCATTAAAGTGGGTCAAAGTACTAGGACGTATTGATTAACAGTGATGACAGTCTTATTTATCATACCCAGGGATGCAGTTACCTCTCTGCTCTGAGTTTTGTTGCAATCTTCGTAGTAGCTGGCAAGGGGCTAAGGTATGTATGTGTAGGGGAGGAGGGAAATGGATGGATTTTCCCAAAAATTTGCAAAGGTCAGCATTTGCCTGCATTTTTGGATTCTCCTTCCTGGGTCTGCCTATGGAGATTATCATGGGGGTTATTCAGACAGGGAAAATAACCTGGGTTGAATTTGTGTTGTTCAGATCCATTTCAAATGCATCAGATTAAATGGGGGGCTGCCAAAAATTTACTTTTTTGGCAGCCCCCCAAACTTACTATTTACAACTTACTTACTTATTTAGTATTTACTTACAAACCCGCTACTTTGGGTTTTTTTCCAAGTTCTGTTTTTTTTAAAGAGTCACATCATCAGCAGTGTGAATAACCAATGCAAATAGACCCAGGATAAACTGGGATAAAACTCTGCATGCCTTGAACGTGTTTCATATATAATAATAATAATAATAATAATATATTAAATTTTATTTATAGCCCGCCTTTAGCCAAGGCTATCAAGGCGGCTTACAATTTAAAAATACAATCCTGTACAATACAAAGGATATATCACCCCCTCCTTAAAAATATATTAAAACCATAACAACATTAAAATTTAACTTAAAAACAAAATTACAATTATTCACATCATCGACTTCATCTTTATTCAAGTGCTGGCATGAGTACTGGAACTCGCAGAGAAATGCAGCAATGTGGTTCCATAATGTGAATAACAAACCAAGAATACGTGAGTGAGATTATTCACATAGTTGCGCTAAAAATAACAATGTCTGAATGACCCCATGATGAGCTCCCGGCATGTCATAAATTTAGCATTCCACCACTTTTTGGAAAACCCAATAGTCTAGCTTTCCAGAGCCTATAAATATTTTGCTGCCAGGAAGGCATTCCAAGCTGCAATTCTGAAAGTTGCTTCAGCAGGGCAGCCGTAAGGAAGGTTCCCAGTTCTAGCCCCAGTAAAGGAGAATGCAGATGGATGATACAACAGCAGTAATGGTAATGGTCGGTGAAAGACTTTAGGTCAAGTTATCACTGTGGAGTAAGATGAAGGTTTTTTCTTTCCAATGAAGGTCACTTTACATGTCACATATTTCATGGTAGGGAGAAATAAATACAATCTCCTTTTAGATTGCCTTGGTGGGGATGCCATTTTACATTCATGCATGTGGTTTTGCCTGTTTGTTTATAACAGGGGTAGGCAACCTTTCGCCTTTAAGGGCCGAGGGACTTCAGCTCCCAGAATCCCAGGAGCTATTGGCCAACATGGGACTATTGGCCAACATGGCTGAGGCTTCTGGGAGCTGAAGTACCTCGGCCCTTAAAGGGGAAAGGTTGCCTACCCCTGGTTTATAATATGTGAAAGCACTAGGAAGTTCCAGCCAATGAACAAATGAATTGTTTTTTTGTTATATTTTATGTTATACTATGCTAAGTGATATGCTTGACATAGATACAGTATATGAAGTGAAATATGCTAACACTGATCATGCCATAGAAGAAGTGGGAAGTCAGAGAGAAGGAAAGGAGAAGAGAAGATTTAAACAAATGACAAGACAACTCTCATTTATAAGTAAGATAATGCAATGTTATGATAGAAACTTTATTTGTAATTTCATATGTTGTTAAAAATAAATAAAATATGTTTACAAAAAAAAAGAAAAGAAAGCACTATGAAGTTCCAGAGAAAACCTTGCACATATGTTATATAGTAAGACACATATTAGGAATTTTTGTAAAGTGCAAAGCTGAATGATAAACTCTAATGCCTCTCTGTTCAACCAGGAGCCTTTGGGCTTTTTTTGGGGGGGGGACTGCCTGACACTTTGCAAGCAAATTTGGTTTGGAATCACAGAATGTATACTGTGGAAGACCCAAGATATTTTGCTGCCTGAGACAGGTCAGCAAATGTTACACACAACCCCCCTCTATTCCAGTCACTGTGCATAAGGCCCACACCTGACTTCAGTTTGCTCCCTCTCTACTCTCTGCCTGCCTACAGGCAAAAAATGTTTTATTTGATCAGGCTTTTGGGAATTATATTTTGAGTCAGCAGGGGGTTGTGAATGCAGTGTGTTACACTTTTATCTTTAAATGTGTTTTAATGTGTGTTAAATATGGAGATTATCGCATGGGGGATGGGACGTCATTGTCCCATCCTTCCCATGCAATCGTGGGAAGGGCTTTCAGACGAAGTCACGCTTATCCAGACATTATCCCATCTCGAAAGCACGATCGCGCAAAAGACTTTCAGATGACATTGCATTGATCCTGTCATTGTCCTGTGAGTGAAGTGGAATTGTCCTGTCATTTGCCAGCATTCTGTATTAACGGGAGAATCCGTTAATACAATTCCACTTCACTAACGGGACATGACCGGATCAGTGCGACATGTCTGAATTTCTTTCATGCAATTGCGGTCATGGACGGGATAAGGATGGGGAAGCAATCCTGTCCCTATCCCATCCCTGTGTGATAATCTCCTATGTGTTTTTTAATATAATTATTTAATTGGTTTTTAACTTCTGTAAAATAAGATTGGACTTTGCAAGCTACTTTCCGTCCCTTGTAAGGAGAAAAGTGAAGTATAAATTAAATAAATAATATGTTGAAACCTGAGTCTCTCTCTTTCTCTCTCTCTCCCTCTCTCTCTCTCTCTCACACACACTCATATTCTTGTTTGGTTTGTAACCTCTTGCCTGATGAAGAAGCCCATGGAGCTTCGACAGTTTGCAACATGTATATTGTGTATTTTGGTTGGCCAATAAAAGTATCACTGATGGATTTTTGTTTGAATTTGCTAAATGGCCAACATAGCTACCCCTGAATGTTTTCATATTCCACAAGCATTTCTTCTTGGAAGGAAGCATACAACAATAAGAAATTAAATTACCACTTGCCCTCCACCTTTTTGCAGATGAAAACTGGGATACATGTGGCCAAGATACATCAGTGTGTGGTCAATTTGGCAAAAGTTATTAATGAGAAAGAAAAGACAAACTAGGAGAGCTTACACCAGTTTGCTTTTGTCTGGGCTTACTGGAAAGGTGCCTGCTCCTGTCTTCTCTCAACACTGGGTTAATTGAGTTCAAATAACTTTGCACTTTAAACTCAGTTTGGAGCAATTGAAGTAAACTGAAAGGGGAAAGTGGGAGGAAGAGATAGAAACTAGAACATTTTAAAAACAGTTAGAAACGTGTGAAGACAGAATATGAATCAGGATTCTCCTGGCCAAACTGGGATGGTTGGAGTATATGTTACCAGATATTAAGTGTTTCACGAAGTTGGCTGCCAGTCTGCCTAATGGGAAGAGTGACCCTGCATTATGCCCAGAGAGATGAAGATGATGGCCACTGACACCACCATTTCAAAGCAACTAAACCAGGGGTAGGCAATCTAAGGCCCAGGGGCAGTATGCGCCCCCCCCCCGAGGCCTTTGGACCGGCCTGGGGCCGGTCCTGCCGCCGCCGCTGCCGCCCCCCGCCATGATGATATTGATTATTGTTGTTATTACTTGTTCTTGGGGTTTTCTTGGCAAAATCTCCACAGGGGTTTTGCCATGGCTTTTCTGGGGCTGAGAGAGTGTGCATGCATATATATATATATATATATATATATATATATATATATAAAATTTATTTTTGGTGCTTTGGCCCCCCAATTGTCTGAGGGACAGCAACCCGGCCCCCGGCTCAAAAAGGTTGCCTACTCCTGAACTAAACAAACAAACAGCAACTAATTTAATATGATGATAAAATAATACTTAGTGAAATATAATGGCAGCATTCTAAGATAACACATTCACAATTAATTTCATGAACAACAACAATACAGACAGGTTTATCAAAAATCCCATACCAATGCATTAAATAATAATAATAATCTGAAATGCTGGAGATAAAGGGTGGAATATACTTCTGACTCATAAATAAATAAATAAATAGTCCCAAGTATATTCTTTGCCGTCACATTCATTGGGAGTGGGGAGAAGGGCTGAAAACATTTGTCTAGCTCTGCTTAACCATAATTCACTGGAATCACAAAATAACACTACCATCACCAAAATAACCTTGTATTGAATGAGCTGTGGGTATTTTGTGCCCTTAGTGAAAATTTCAGGGTTGGAGTTGTGCTTGGAGTTAGTGGTTAAGGTTAATGCTGAAAATATCTCACTTCAACTTCTTAACCACAATGGATGAAATTTTGATTCCTCCTCAGTGTGATCAACTAGCTCGCAACAAAAATATATTACTGTACTTTTCTTTTGCTGCATCATACAGTTTCCTTTAAAAAATATAAAATGACATAGAACATTTTTTTTGTCCCAGTACTTTAGAAAATCTATCCTAATGGCAAAAATAGTGGCTGGTTGAGGGTGATACACACAGAGAGATTTGTCCTAGGTGTTTTTGTTTGTTTCAAAGAAACTGTACATGGCAAATGGATGAAAATTTGGGAAATAATGCTGGTATTCTCTATTGTGGTCTTTAATTTTACTCATATCCTTGTTTCACCACACTGTTAAAGCACTGTATTCCACTTTATCTGCCCTGATACTGTCCTGTGGCATTCTGGGTTTTATAGTTTAGTGAGACCCAAGGGCTCTTTGGCTGAGAATTCTAAATGCACCTCCCTAAACTGCAAATCCCAGGATTCCATAGGATGCTGCCATGGCAGTTAAAGTGAAATATAGCACCATAACAGTGTAGTATGATAAGGATCTCAGCTATGTAGCAGATGCTCTAAGGAACATTTTACTGATTTGCAAAGATGCATAATGGGATATTGGCAAGTGCCCTGATATGCATTGGGCTATAATGATGCCCATTGCCACTTGTTACCAAAAGTGCATTTTTCTGAATTTTTGGTGTGTGTATGAATTCCACATGACCCCAGATGTACGCTGCAATGGACCCCAAGTGCCACCTAGGCAATGACAGACAAGCCATTCCAAGGTCACTTGGAAGGCTGGAAAAAACCCATCCTAAAAGCCAGGCAAATAGTGTGGGAGTTGCAAATGGACCATCATCACCTCCATAATCAGAAAAATGGGCAATAATTGCCCAAATGTCTCACTTGATGGGCCAGATAACAACTTAATCCTTTGCCCTTCACCTTGAATATTGCCAAACCAGATTACCCCACCCATGCAATATCATACCTTTGCCCTGCAGCTAGTTTTAGCCCTTAAAAACCCCTGGATTTCCCCCTCAGTGTCGTTAGTTCCAGTTCATGGGGATATTATGTCACTGTGAGCTCTGATCTAATGACCAGCACTTCTGTTCAAGCCAGCGCTCTCAGAACAGTTGTGTCTCATGCCACATCACCCAAATGGATCCTGGAGAAAACTTATCTGTAGTAAGTATCACCTTAATTAGTTCTGCCTTAACATCTTTTCCAAGCTAACCTCTGACTTCCTGAGTCTTGAATGAGTGTGTGCGTGTATGTGAATTGCTCTGTGATTTCCCCCCTTAATAAATAATACTTTAATTGGAGAATTCTGTCTCTGCATCAATTCTTAAATTCCCCTAACAGTCTCTCAGGGTCCTTGTAGCGGACTCCCTCTCAACTTGAGCTAAATAAAATTCCCCTTAATAAACTTTTGGCTACACACTCCCTGTCTGGGGTCCTGATGTACATTGATGCTGATCCACAGTTGGTCCCGATATGCAAGAATCACTTTGCTGGCTCCCCTTATGTAGTAACATAACATAACAGCAGGCTCATGTTGAATATGGAAAACTGCTCAGTTCTATTCCCCAAAGACATGCATCCCCAACTGAATTCTGGCCAATTGCTTAGGTGACAGTGCTCCAAAATGCATACATGCACACCCAACTATCCTGATTTGGCAGAGACAGTCCAGATTAATCCTATGTCATCCCACTTTTTCAGTTGCTTTAAAAATATCCCAGTTTCTCTTTCCTTTTCCCACACACCTCTTTGTCCTCAGCTTCCTCCAATTGCTGCAAACTGAGTTCAAAGTGCAAAAGTATTCTGTACTCAGCTCAACAGGAAGGAGAGGAGAGCAGGGGCAGATCGTCTCTTCCCAGTAGGTTCAGGCTAAAGCAAACTGCTGACCTTTTCCTAGAGTCCTAGACCTTCTCTTTTATTCCTCCTAATTAATAACCTTTGCTGTCCTGGCCACATGCCAATGCTGCTGGGCCACACATGTCCCAGTTTTTATCTGTGAAAAGTTGGAGGGTATAAGAATGCCTACATTCATTCTGATGCTATGTGGCTTCTGCAAGCAATTATTACTGTAAGGGACTAAAATGTCTCATGCTGGTGTATGAGAGTTAAAGGAAGAACTTTCTGTTTTGCTAAACTGCAGAAATGAAATTATACTGCTTTGGAAACAGCAACAATACCACTTTGTGTGATTGTGGCCACTAAATTGCTTGTGCAGGATGGAGCTGGAGAATGTGAAATGGGTGAGAAAATCCTATAGAGTGGCTGAAGCCTTCCCTTTCTAAAATACACATTGTTCATAAACCCAGCACTCTTATGAGATGTCATATGATATTCTTTATGCATAGTTAGTACAATGGGACACATACTTTATTCTAGGGCTTCTGCAGCTACATATTGAGAAGAATCTTGGGATCTTAGCCCTGAAATCTACTCAACAGATGGCTTATGAGTAGGATGAGTATCCCACAACTCTTTTGCAGGCCTTCATGTCCCTTACCACTGTAAAATTACCACTGCCAGTATTGCTGTCCACGTTTCCAAAATAACATCTGTTTCTTTTTCCTTCCGGTGGTGAGAACCAGTGTTGTGGTTTGAGTATTGGATCAGGACATGGGAAGATCAGGGTTCAAATCCCCACACAGCCATGGAAACCCACTGGGTGACTTTGGGCAAGCCACATGCTCTCAGCTTCAGAGGAAGGCAAGGCAAACCCTCCCTGAACAAATTATGCCAAGAAAACCCCATGATGGGGTTACCTTAGGATTGCCATAAATCAGAAATTACTTGAAGGCACACAACAGCAAGCTTCAGGAAGCAGAAATATGCTACCCTGTAGTCTTCCAGTACTTTATGGTACAGGAAGATATAGCTGCTGCCCAATTTTTGTAGTAACCGTGATGGCATAAAATTCAGCAGTGAAAGATGTAATGGTGGCATAATCACTAAAGGACTGGGGTGAGGAGAGGTGCGAAGTTGTTTCCTGACCGCACAACATTGTCCATCCCTGGTATTCCTCATTTGCATTTGTAGCCTAGCATAATTTATTAATATTATGAGCACTGTATGTTCCAGCCATTTGACCTCCTGATAAATGGAGCCATTCCCATTTCCAAATTTAAATTAACATATTGTAGATCTGACTTCATAGTTGCTCTGAAAATTTTTAGGATAAATAAATAAAAGAGTCATAGAAATCTTTTTGGAAGTTTTCAATAACAGAAATGGAACATAGACTATTAAGAGCATCACAGTGTTCTTTAAACTGAAGGCAGAGGAAGGGATTTAAGCCCTATGTTTATTCTTCCCCTCTCTAGTGATATATTATTGTCCTTGTTTCAGCCATCCTGAGAGGCAGCCCTAGTCTGTGTAGCATAAAAGGACTGTGAAAGACGTGCAGTATCTATTCAATATTTGTTTTATTTACAAATATACAAGCAGAGCAAAATGAGGGCAAATAGCAAGGAGCAAAGCTGCTGAGCCTGCAATGGATTTCTTAAGAAAGAAACTGGTTGCCTTCAGGCTGTTTCCAGCTAAACTCACAGTTCTACCTCTGTCTCTTAACTCTTTGAACAGGAGAAAAGGCACGCTGCTTTTTTGCTGTCACTCTGATATTCTTTGTCACCACAACTGTGATGAGGGTTACCTCCTAAAAGCTGGCATGATGCAACTGTGATATAGGTTGAGTCTCTCTTATACAGAATTTCAAAATCCGAAATATTCCAAAATCCAAAATCCTCCACATGGGTGGCTGAAATAGTGACCCTTTTATTTTCTGATGATTCAGTGTTCACAGACTATCCTTCATGCAAAAAGTTATTAAACATATGTATAAAATTACCCTCAGGCTATGTGTACAAGATGTATTCAAAACATAAATGAATTTCATGTTGAGACTTGGGTCCCATCTCTAGGATATCTCATTGTTGTTTTGTTAACAGCCCTTCAGTCAATCTCAATTCATGGTGACCCTATGGATGAGAGATCTCCAAACCTTCTGTCATCCACTGCTCTGCTTAATTCCTGCAACCCTTTAATACCCGTGACCTCCTTATAAGAGTCCATCCATCTGGCATGTGGCCTTCCTCTCTTCCTACTTCCCTTCACTTTTCCCAACATTATTGTCTTTTCCAATGAGTCTTTTCTTCTCATGATGTGTCCAAAGTATGACAGCCTCAGTTTGGTCATCTTGGCTTCAAGGGAGGTTTCCGCTTTGATCTGCTCTAGGACCCATTTGTTTGTCCTTTTGGCTGTCCATGGGATCCTCAGCATTCTTCTCCAGCACCACATTATTTCAAATGAATTGATTTTCTTCCTATCATCTTTCTTAACTGTCCAGCTCTCACATCCATCCATGGTAATAGGGAATATGATGGCTTGTATGATTCTAACTTTTGTGCTGAGTTGTATATCTTTGCATTTTAGAATCTTTTCTAGTTCTTTCATAGCCACCCTCCCCATTCTTAATCTTCTTCTGATTTTCTGACTGCAGTCCCCATCTCTATCAATGATTGATCCCAGGTATGGGAATATCAGGTATATCTCATCATGTATAGGCAAATATTTCCAAATCGGGGGGGGGGGGTGTTCGAAAATCCAACTTGTGATCCCAAACATTTAAAATAAGGGAGACTGTACAGCAAAAGGTATGGTTGTTCTTATACCAGTGGGAGACTTTGAAAAAGAGTCTGAATTCTCCAACATCTCCATGAAGGATACCTTACCAGCTCCACTGTAGTCTTATTGAAATGATGGTAGCTACTGTTCTTGTTGTTATGTCCCTTCAAGTTGTTTGCACCTTATGCCAACCCTAAGGTAACTCAAGTTTTTCTAGGGCTGAGAGTGTGTGACTTGCCCAAGGTCATTCAGCAGATTTCCATGACCAAGCAAGGGAATAGATAGATAGATAGATAGAGCTATACAGAGAGAGAGAGAGTATAGTACAGTATAGCTCAAACCACTATTCCACTCTGGCTCTCATACTTATTTGTAATTAGTCCCTTATTAGTTATAGCAAAAACAATGGCATAACTTCATTACATTACAACCATAATTTGCACTTCGACCACAATTTATTGGTTACTTTTATGGTTAGTTTGATCATTATGGTTACTAAATAATGGACGAGGATTATTATATGGTTCAAGTGCTGGCATTTTCTACTGCAACACAGGTTCTTTCATGGGTGTTGAAGTGATTACAGTACAAAGTGGATGGGAGGAGAGTGTGTTTTGTAGGCCAATGGTTTGCAGTTGTGAAATGCTGTTATTTCTAAGTAGTTAGACATTACCTTTGAGAAACAGGAAATTAAAGAATTACCTAACAACTTGTATGATAACTACTTTTGGAGCTTTGGTATTTGAACTGTAACTAATTATGTTTAAGTTGACTTTCCGAGCTGTACCCCCACACCAAGAGAACGGTACAGAAAGTAAAGTATATATAGACGCAGCTAAGCCACATGTTTCTTTTTCAATGTGAATAAAGATTTGAGGACATCTGAGAAAAACCAGTGCCCCTAAAATACAGTTGATTATTTCTAGAAGCAGAGCCATTTTGAAATGTGGAAGTCCATCTGCCAGCAGCCACTCATCATAGTCTCATCATTATTATTTTGCAGCTTGCTTGTTCCCTCTGTCTTTTTTTGTTTTTCCTTCCCCATCCCCACTGCCGGAACATTCTCCAAACTCAAGAATTTGCTGAGCCCTTGGTAATTTTCCATGTGCATTAACAAACCTGGCGCTTATTGTAATTTGTCAGAGTGACATTCAGGCCTTTCCGTTTGGCAATCCCTGCAGTTCAGTCAAAAGCTGAGAAATTTCATGTAAGTGTCATAAATAGAAACAAAGGGATTAGTTTTGTCTGGGGTGAAATATGAATGTTTTCTTCTGATCCCTACAGCTAAATACGCCCTTTAACTTTGGCAGTAAAAAAACATAAGACAGCGTTAAAAACTGATGAGAAAATTCACGCCTGGAGTAAAATGGTTGTAGTGCCGCAGTCTGAATCCTTTTTTAGGATACGGGATGTCAAGAGAACTGTGAGCAGGGGAATATCGGGATCTGAGGTTTTCCATTTGCACATTTATGTAGATAAAATTCAGTTCCTAACTTTCCAAAAACTGTTAAGAAAAACAACCCAGGGAGAGACTATAGCACAGTAGCAGAGCCCACCGTTTGCATGCAGAAGATCCCAAATTCAATCCCTGTCATTTGCAGATAGGTTGGCTGGGATAGGGGAAATTCCCATCTGAGCCCTGGGAGATCTGAGATGAGCCCTGTTCTCACCACAATGCAAATCAAATAATAATAATAATAATAATAATAATAATAATTTATTTGCTACCTGCCTTTTCCCATGGATTGAGGAGGGGGGAACAACAATTAACAAACACACTATAGCAGTTAAAAACACTTCAGTTAAAACACACATCAGTTTAAACGGACAAATAAGATATACACATATTAAAACAATCCTCATTTAAAATTCACAATTTCAAAATAATCTGGATAAATCTACCAGAAGAGACTGTTCTTTAATGCTCTTTTAAATTCAGACAGTGTATTCAGCTGTCAAATCTCTTTAAAATAGACAATAACAGACTATAACAATTGAAACACATTAATACAACTGTAAAAACCACCAGACAATGGTTCCCAGTTTGTACATACCGCGTTAGTAAAACTAAGTAGTTGGCTAGTTCAGCATAACCTTACTTTCACTAAGGGCCTTTGCAGACTGCCAGAAATAGTGCAAATTGAGTCCACTTTAAGGGTTAGGGTTAGTGGGGAATCATGGGAATTGTTTTGTTTTTTCCTAAGAGATTGAGCCTTCTCTGTCAGAGAGCTCTGGTGCCACAATAAAATACGGTTCCCATGATTCCCTAACCCTAACCCTAACCCTTAAAGTGGACTCAATTTGCACTATTTCTAGCGGTCTGCAAAGGCCCTAAGGCTATGCCTTATAGCCAACTAGATGGTACCAGGTTTTGCTCCTGCCACTACCCAGTCTTATAGCTGCCACTCTCACTGCCAGGTATATTATTATTATAGAAATACTATCTACACATAAGTACCCAGTCATATAAAATTATTTTATAATGTACAAATGGGATTTCAACATACAACAACAATACAATACGACACGACACATTTCATATCATTTTTGTGAGAATGCCTTTCATTTTATTTTTTACTTCTTTAAATGCAATTCTGCATTTTTGGTAATACAATTTAAATTTTCAAGAGAAAAGAAATTTTTAAAAAACGAATCAGGCTGCTTGGCAATAGTGAGGGGGAGGAGAGACAAGGGGAGAGGAGAAGACTGTGATTACGTGACTGCAATTGCTGTGGCAGTGATGTTTTGCACTTCAGGAGTCCTGAGACTGCCACACTATTGAGAGCTATTGATGGGGTTCCTCCTTTAATGAAACAGGATGCCCTAGCCAGACCTGGCAGACACAGCAGCAACAGGTCAGAGTTAAAATGCGAAAATTTTAAAATCCATCAACTCACCAGCATGGCATAGTGGTTTGAGTGTTGGACTACGACTCTGGAAACCAGAGGTCGATTCCCACTCGACCATGAAACCCATGGGGTGACCTTGGGCAAGTCACACTCTCTCAGCCTCAGGGGAATGCAGTGGCAAACATTCTCTGAACAAATCTTCCCAAGAAAACCCCATGAGAGGTTCATCTTAGAGTTGCCATAAGTCAGAAATGACTTGAAGGCACACAACGCACACATCTATCTATCTATCTATCTATGAACCATTTGCCATCAAAGATTGCCTGCTGGCACTGGCCACTAGCTACCACTCCTACTTGCCTGTGCCCTTGCAACAATGCCACACTATAAGGAACCATTCTTCCAAAGAAACCTCCAGAGAAACAATACAGCTTCTGATCGGCTACTGCCACTTTTTTTACCCAGGAATCCCCTTGGAATGACGCTCTGCATGGTACAAGAAGAAATGGCAACAACAACCTTAATAAGAATAAAAAGGAACCCACCACCATTGTTACCACAAGGGTATGTATGTATGTATGTTTTTTTATACATGTTACATAGATTTTAAACAGGTCTTCTAGATGTCTTTTGATATTTTACAATAAAATCATAATGCAAAAACACACAAAACATTGACAGCAGTTTTGCAGCACTTTGGATCATACATATTAGAAGAGCTGGTGTCTGAGACATCAACTGTGAAGGGAGTAAGTCTGCTCTGGGTTTCAGTCTGAACTTTAAAGTAGCTATCCAATGTGCTGAACCTATTTTGGAGACAGAATCAGCCACCTTGGATACTGCCTTTAAAGTTTGGACTTAAAACCTAGAACAGATTTACTGTGCCTCACTGCCATCAGAGCCATCCCCCTCTATGGGTAATATGCATGTTGCTTTCTGTTAGAAGTTGCTGTTTAATTACTGCAAATGAGTTAGAGTTGCTAGGTCAGGCATGGGCATGCTCAAGGGGATGGAAGACCATTTTCATCTCCTCCAGTCCTTGAGAGACTTAGCCACATGCCTGGCAGCAGCCAGAAATGACATTTCAGGTAGGTGCCAAGCTAATTTTCCAATACGTTGCTTTGGAAACTACATTTCTGATCTTTCGGGATGGGACCCCTCAAGCAGTGTGGGCACCAAAACAGCCCTATTGGTGTCAGCTAAACAAGCATTTTGTGTGTGTGCTAAATTTTGGAAGAAAAATTCAGGGTCCAAGAAGCCAAGGATTGTAAAGTACCAAACCACTAGCAGCATTTAGGCTGTACCCTTCCCAATCCGGTGTTAGACAAAGATTTCAGAGGAAGCACCTTTTTGTATTGCTAATGAAATTCAAATTTTATCTCCTGGACTTTGGAATGCTTTGTTCCCAGCATTACATGGCCAGGAGGACAGGTTTGCTTGGACAGATATCCCTCCACACTATCTCAGCATGGAACAACACACCAACAGCACCTTCACAAAATACAGGCCTGTGACTAACATCATCATATGTTTTGTTTTTTTAAATTTTCCTGTTTGATTTTTAACACGTTTGCCTGATGAAGAAGCTAGTGGCATTTTGATAGCTTGCATCATGTATTTTGTGCATTTTGGTTGTCCAAATAAAGGTATCACTGTTTTGTGGATTTTGGATCTTATTGTACTTTGCTATGCATTTTTCTGAATGTTGGTGTGTGTATGAATTCCACATGCCCCAGATGCACTCTGCAGTGAACCCCAAGTGCCACCATGGCAAGACAAATGGGTCATGCCTAGGTCACTTTGAAGACTGGAAAATCCCCAATCCCCAGAGCCAGGCAGATAGTGTGGGAGTTGCAAATGGACCATCATCACCTCCAAACGTAAGTGTTTGTTCATAGCCTCACACTTGATGGACCGGTGATCAGCTTACCCATTCCCTTGGCTGTTCTCCCCAATTGTTGTCAGACCTGATTACATTGACAGTGCAATGCAACACCTTTGTTTGGAGATCACCCAAGCAATCAGACACCTTTGTCCAGGCTTCAGCCAAGCAATTAAGCACCTTGCCAAGGGCTAGATTTTCCTATAAAAAACCTTAGATTTCTGTCCCCAGTGTGTCAGCCTGGATCCAGGGAGACTCCATGTCACTCTGATCTCTAGTCTGCCTCTGGCTCAGTTATTCTCTCTGTGATTGTGTCTCAACTTCCATCACCCAATTGGATCCTGGAGAAAGCCTCATCCGTAGTAAGTATAGCCCGTTATTTCTGCCTCAACATCTTTTCCAAGCTAACCCCTGATTTCCTGAGCCTTGCATGAGTGTGTGTGTGTGTATGTGAATTGCTGTGTGATTTCCCCCTTTAATAAATAATACTTTAGTTGGAGAATTCTGTCTCTGCATCAATTCTTAGATCCCTCAGCCTCTTGGTATACACATGGGAGACGGTCTTGCAGGGTCCTTGTAGCCAACTCCCTCTCGATCTGAGCTAAATAACATTTCCCATACTAGACTTTTGGCTACAACATGGCCAACATGACTACCTCTGAATATGTTTCTAAAGCTGTGTAACTAGATTGCTATAGCAGTTTCATTAAATAACATGTCTCCATCCTATAGTGTCCTGGGATTTGTAGCTTTATGGATTATTTAGAATTCTCTGTCAGAGAGTTCTAACACATCACCAAACTACAAATTCCAGGATTCCATACGATGCAGCCATGGTAGGTAAAGTGCTATAGTTGTGTAGTGTAAAAGAGACACAGAAGACAGCTTAAGTACTGGTTATTTTAGATTGTACCAGTTAATGTTTTTACCCTCAATTTTCAAGAATGCTTTTTGTCACAAATAAATTGTTCTTAGCTAAGCCATGGAGTGTTTCATCTTTGTGTTTGCTTCCAACAACAGAATAAATAAATTTTAGAAAATTGTATAAGTGCAGACTGTCTGATGCAATGTGCAAACCCACCACACACTGAGCAGCTCTGTGGAGAGACTCCATCCTGACCACCTTCCATTTATTTCCCTTCCCTTCTCTCCAAAAGCTTAAAAATGAGTCTGGGATGACTCAAGCTTACATAAGTAATTAAAATGTGTGGGGATGGGACATCAGCTGCATTAGTCACCCTCAAATTTTACAGTCTCCCATTATTCAGAAGATGGAGACAGACATGTAAAATCATCATCACGGCTACAAACATGGTTTGGGTTATTGCAAAAATACAATGAAATGTCTTTCTGCACTCACCCCGCCAAACATTGCTTCATGATGTCCAATAATAATAAGTAATTGCTGAAGAAAAGTGCAATTCTTTGTATTGTTAGCTACAATTCTGTTGTGGAGTATTAAAAGACAAAGAGGATCTCAGCACAAAGGCATCTGCAAGATCATTCTGATACATTTTGTTCTTCCATAAACAAAGCTGATGTCTTTATTAATTATACATTTAAGTAATTTGCTCCTTTCTCCAGAAGAGTTTGTAGAATGGCTTACAACAGGTGATGAACCTTTTGTCCTCCACTTCAGTACCCAAAACCCCCACCCAGAATGGATTATGGGAGCTATAGCCTAAAACATCTGCAGGGCTGAAGATTTTCTATTCCCAAATTTACAACCAATAAAAAAATTACACAAGCAGAATTAGAAAAAATACAGAGCTAACACAAATGAAAACTAGAATGACAAACCAAATTGCCAGCAGTTTAAAGATAGCTCTGATCCCTAAAGGTCTCTGAAATAAGATTATCTTAACTCAGTGATGAAAGATTAATAAGGAAAGACCAACCCCATCCAATATTGGCTAGAAAGTTATTATTGGATCATGCACATTACTATCCAACAGTACTTCCATCTTGACTAGATGTTTACTTTGTTTGCCCCCATGCAGTCCATCAATAACCTCGGGCTTTGGTGGAGCACTTGCACTGCATCCCTAGAGTTAAACAGAAATGAGAGAAAGAAAGAGATGGGTCTGATATGCATGATGATCATGGCACCATACTCTATACTAAGTATGATCTCACCCAGCAGTTTCATATGGATACTAAACAATATGGAGGCTATGTGGAACTTATAATGATCCACACACAACATAGGTCTGGAGGATAGCCTGAGACACTACCCTCCATGGAAGATCAAAATCAGCCCAGAAAGCTGTCTTCCAACCCCATTTTAGGAGAATGATCCAGAATGATAGTTTGATTGACAATGGAAGCTATTAAGAGGTTCAGCTGAACCAACAGAGATCCATCCCTGCTTTCTGTTTACCAATGCAGATCATTTATTAGTGCAACCAAGACCATTTCAATACCAAAACTGTCTTGAGAGCCAGACTGGAGAGTTCTAATCAATTAAGCAGAAGAACCTTTGGAAATGGATCACTTCTATGTTCTTGACTTGAGCATCCCTACCAAGAGTGATTTATTAGAGCAGCCAAGAGTTATGTAAGTAAGAAGCGACAAGAAAGAATTTCTTGAGCAAGCACCCATCTTCCTCTTCCTCTCATTTCCCGCAGAATTGTGTTCCCTGACTCATCAGGGAGCACCAATTTGTAGATCACAGTTGTGGGTGAAGTGTGGATGGAAGCCATGTTCCAGATGTCAGGGCTGTTTCTCTTTCCCAGAAGCTCACACTATTCTACCAGCCCCGGTATGTACTGGGAAGCACTGGTATGTACTGGGTAGCTCCATCCTATGGAATACTTGAATTTACAAGGTCTTTAGTCTTCTTTGCCAAAGAGTGCTGGTGCCTTCCAAAACGACAAATCCCAGGATCCTGTAGAATGAGGCCATGGCAGTTAAAGTGGTGTCAAACTGCATTATTTTCAGAGTGTAGATGTACCCCGTGTGTAGTTCAGGTTATCATGCATTTTATGAATGATGTAAATATTGTAGCTTGCTTTTGTTAGCTTGTACAAAAACTAGTAGCTGGAATCGTCAACAGAAGATTTCTTCAGTAAAGAGAAATTTTATTAACAGAAACTGTGCATTTGGTGTATAGTGAACCACAATAATGTATCTGAGAAGGAGAATAGCCTGCCAGCACTGGCTATATTGCTAAAGGGTGGGAGACAGCAGTGCATGGGAAGTGGAGTCAAGCCTGAGAGTATCACAAGGAGGCAACAAAGTGGGCAGTATAAAAAGGAAACATACCAGGGAACTCTACCTGTCTTATCTCTATTGCCTCCTGGAGGAGCACAGATACTTATGCAACCGTGGTTGTGCATTTCTCAATTTCCAACAGATTTTAATACTCTCTGACTATACTGATTTGGCAGGAACAGTCCCAATTAATTATCTCTCTTCCCACTTTTTCACCTGCTTTAAAAATATCCCAGGTTTTTCTTCTTCGTCCGCTTCCTTTTTCAACCCCAGCTTACTTCAGTTGCTGCAAACTGAGTCCAAAATAAAATAGTAATTTGTAGACAATTAAATTATCCAGCAAGGCAGTTGTTCCCTGGTGAATTTTAGCAGCTAGGAAGAGAAGGTTTAAGCCTTTACCTTCCCATGGATCACATCCACTATCTTAAGTCTGTACCAACTGAAACATATCCAATAAAAAAGGATAAGTAGGTGTCTTCCAATTGGAAACTGGAAAAGCTATCTCTTTGGACTATAGTTCTCAGAATCCAGATGATCTTTCCAATGGACGTGTTGGCTGCAGGACAAAGTAACTTTTCCAAACTCTGCCATTGACATCCATCACAATATATGAAGTACCAAAAGGATTGCTCTGCTCTCAGATCTTTAATAAGTACCTAGTTTGCAAAATATGAAAAAGCGAGTCTATTCCTAGTATAGTTTTAAAATAATGGGACAAGCCTGAACTGCTTAACTGTTGCGAATTCAACTGTTATTGAAAGCAAAGCTATTGTGCCAACCTAATAATTAAATAACAATAAAATACAATAGAAAAGTGGAAAGCTATGACTGATTGACCGGAAGATATTGCTCTGATTTTCTTTTAGAGACAACATGCTACATAGTTTTCATTTTCTTCCTGTCTGATTAATTTCCTTTTTCAAAATTCTTGGCTACCATGGTGGGAGCCACACAGAGGCTAAGGGAACGGAAAGCTTTATAAAATAGTAGTAATGCTCTGCCACTGCTTCCTGTGACCCAAAGCACAAATTCATATCATATCTAGGCTCTGCCTAGACCATTTAATCTCTCTCGAAGTGGTGGAATAGACAACATTCACTTCAGTCATGTTCATTCTCTTTCTTACTTTTTTTCCTTTGCGTTTTCCCCCAATAACATTCTGCAACCCCTGACATTTCACCCCATAAAGCAGAGGTGAACAACATTTTTGTTGCTGTTGTTTGGGATCCTTATTGCCAAAAATCTAAATTATCCTATGTTCTGCATTAAAAACCACACATGCTCGTTCTGTTTATCTCTCACACACTCACCCAAGAACACACTCCTACACACATGCATACTTCTGGGTGTTGTCACGTGCGTGAGACTCAAATGGCCTTCCGTTTGCATCATCCAAATGCAAATGGAAATATCTTCTATTGACAACAATATTCTTTTGATGAATCTTCTTGGAACGTTCTGACACATTATTCCTCCATGTAACAAAAAAGGAAAAACCACAAGAAAGACACAGATTCTCATTTTAGCATCACAAACAATGCTCTGTATTTCTTTCTTTCTCACACACAGGAGAGGACTTATTCAACCCTGCTTCTGTCAGGCCCACCTAAACATGGGAAGACTCAGAGTTTGGGAAAGTTACCATACTTTCCAACATTTCACAGGCAAAAACTGGAACATGTGTGGCCAAGCAACATACATCATAGTGTGGTCAAGATGGGAAAATGGCATTAATAAAGATGAACACACAAGCTGGGAGAGGCTGCAGCAGTTTGCTTTTGCCTATCAGGAAAGGGCAAGACAGTAGAACAGCCTCAACTTGATCATCTTGGCTTCCAGGGAGAGTTCCGAATCCCCCGTGAAAACGGAGACTCGCCAATATTTAAGCCTCCGTGGGTACATGCCCCATTGATTTTAGCAGAGGTCACCCCTCTGTGAATATTCAAAACCACAGACCTCTAAGAATGGAGGGGCGACTGTAAATCTCTCCTACTACCATGAAATGATAAGTTGTGGGTACTCACAGAGTACTTTTTGGAGACTTTTGCTCCCAGAATCTCCCAGCTAGCATGGAGAGTCCACAAAAGGAACTTTTCCAAGACCTAAATGCACTGAAGTTAAATGAGCAATCATTCTAAAAGTTGTTGGTCAAACAGCGCTAATACTGATCAGCTCTTTTCCAAGAGACAACTTAAGCAGATTGTGGAAAGTTACTTTTTAATTTTAAGGGCCCCCAAAGTACTTAACTACCACCAACTTTACAATTTTTAAAAGGCAACTGTAATGTCATGTTTATCGGAACTAAAACACTTGCTTTTTAAAAACCACATATTTCTGAATGCTGCAATGTTCTGTACCAGAACTGCTAGCCTATGGTACAGAAGGCCTCTTTCCAGTCTGGTTGTCCCCTCAACACTCACAACAGAACACAAGCCAGCACTTGAACCATGTGAGATTCATCCTCCACCATTTAGTAAGGTCACAGCCCATACCAATAAATGCAAGTAATAAAACCAATAAAGCATGCATCTGAGGAAGTAGGCTCAAGTCTACAAAAGTTCACGCTACCGACTTCTTTTAGTTAGGGGGGTTGCAGACTGCCAGAAATAGTGCAAATTGAGTCCACTTTTAGGGTTAGGGTTAGTGCTATGGAATCATGGGAATTGGTTTTTTTCTGAGACATTGAGCCTTCTCTGTCAGAGAGCTCTGGTGACACAATAAAATACAGTTCCCATGATTCCCTAACCCTAACCCTAACCCTAAAAGTGGACTCAATTTGCACTATTTCTAGTCTCAAAAGTGCTACAAGATCCCTTGGCACAACTAAAATGCTTCACCATCAAAGGAGCAATGTTACCTCTCTTTAAGTTACAATCCCAACATACTATAGTTATATCTTAATTATGATAGAAATGAACTAATGAACAAGTAGTTAGTATTTTATAACTGTCTCTAGTTGCTATGGCCTGAATTCACTAAATCAGTTACAAATGGCCCAATCTTCCCGCAATCCCTACTTACCATGCAGTAGCTGCTGTGATCAATGGGTGTGTGTGTGTGTTCTCTTATCAATCGGGAAACATCTAACTGACATTCCCACCCACCCCTGTATGCAATCTCCAGTGTGACAGCCAGAATCAGGCTCCCTGTCATAATTTCTCTCTGCACCAGAGATCACTTGAGCATGGAGAGGGGGCAATGACAACCAGCTGCTTCTCAATTGACAGGCAAACCGACCCCTGTTGATCACAGTGGCTGCCGCCTGGTTAATGGGTTGGGGGACTTTCACAGTTACTATATATCTCCCAAACTAGAGAATATGTAGAGATCATGAATACGAACCAGTCACACATGCATGACTCTAGTTTATGTATTTGTAGCTGCCTATAGTTGCTATAACTTTTTATACCTAGGACATTACAGTTGGTCCTCCATATCAGCGGGGGTTTGGTTCTGGACCACACATACACACACACACACACACACACACATGGATATCAAATAACACAGGACCTCAAGTCACATTAGTGTCAATGGATGCCGATGTGCATGTGGTTGTGTTGACATGGCTACGTGCACACACCGCCATTGACGCTAATGGAGCGGGAGCCATCCACAGATGCTCAAATCCACTGCTGGTTAGCCCACTGATCCAGAGGGCTGATTTTATCATACCAGACTTGTAACATGTCACAATCCCATTAACCTAGGAAATGCAAATATACCGGGTTGGAAACAATTATTATCGCACAGCTATTCAAAAGTGCAATGGTGTTGCTTCTGTCCCATCCTCTGCTTTCCTTACACCAACCTACATAGCTCTGCATCCCTGCCCTAACCCCTTCCCAGCATGCCTTTCAATCTTTATTTATTTATTTATTTATTTATTTATTTATATTTTTAGCGCAATTGCTTGATTGTGGCATTCCATTAGATAAAAAAGAAAGAAAGAAAAGAAACATTGAAAAGAAAAATTGAAAAGAAAGAAAGAAATGCAGCATCCTTGGGAAAAGTGAGAAAGGGGGGAAGAGAGACAGAGTGGGACATAATCATGCCCACTTGCAACACATGATTGTCTGCATATTGGAAGGGCTTTGAAAAGAACTTATCACACTCACTCAATAGTGAAAAAGCAGCACAATTGGGGGACATTGATGGGTTTTGTTGTCAATGAAAAGGAGCACTCCAGCAGTAGATGGACTGCAGGCCACCTACTGGACAGACACAGCATCCTGTATTAAGGTTCAACAACAGACGCTGCTATCATGGTCTAATTCCACTTTTCAAGCCTGGTGTGATAAAATCCCTGTTTGCTGCCAAGCGCTGAACTTAATATAGTGAGCAAGTAACTCACGTAATACACTGATTGTCTATATCATCCTACCAAGTCATAAGAAGATACGTTATCCTATTAAATTTGCTTCCTCAGTGAAATGTCAGGGCCTGTATTTGGCATCTTCTTAGGATCTTTTGGGTGGGTGGCCATAGGAAGGGGAAAGGACGCTCCTCCTTTATTAGAAAAAACAACAACTACCCATTTACTCAGATTAGCATCTCTCCTGTGTGAGTAGCACACACTACTGGGAAGAAAGCAAAGTTACACAACTGGTTCTTTAGCAAAGGCACAAAAGAGAAAGGAAAACAATGGCTTGTTTGAGACCTTAAATCCCAATTCTAAGAAGTACACTGATGTGATCGCACAGTAATAAGAACATCCTGCACCATTCAGAAAGCAATTGGACAAGGCTGAGAAACTGACTGGTCAAAGTTTCTGGCCTACTTCTGGGGAGGCAGCAATGATGACGCATGCTACATCGTGTGGATTTCCTGCAGTCTAATTCCCCAAATGCCAAAGTACAGTGACCTAGCCTGTCATGCATTTTGTTCTCTGAGTCAGCCCTAATGCTTCAGGAAAGCCTCTGGCTTACTGACCACAGGAACGACCCTTGGGTGGAAAATATGATGGCCTGGCGCTTGTCCTTCCCCGCTTTCTTGTCAGGAATCCTTCCTCAAGGCTTCTCTGCTGACCTCCCAAAAAGCAGAAGACAGTGCTCTAATTGGTGAAAATAGAACAAATGATGTAGTAAAGCAAGGGTGGGAAAGTGGTCTGTGGGCCATGTGCAGCCTCTAGGATTCCTGGAAGCCTCTCATTGCTCCCAAATTCTGCCCCTCCAAATTAAATTAAACCCAATTTTGGGGCAATTTTTTGTCACAATAATCTAAAGTCACTTAAAAGGGCAATGGTTTGGTTTTCCTAATAGCCCAAACTTCCCCCAAACACCAAAAATAGGGAGGGGGAATCAGTTGAAAATCAACCAAAATGGCAGCTGGAAGTGACATTGTGTCACTTTGGATGTGCTGAAAAATGCCCCCTGCTTCCTGCACAATTGCCCACCACTCAATAAGAGAACTGCAGCCCAGAATAGATAAAGAGGTAGAAAAGGGACACCCAGCTACTCTAAATCAATTCAAGTCTCCAAGGCCAGATGAACTGTGTCTGAATACTCAAGGAACCTGAAGGTGTCATCTCAGAGCCACTGTCAATAATCTTTGGGAATTTTTTAAGGATAGGAGAGGTCCCAGCAGACTGGAGGAAGGCAAATGTTGTCTCCCTCTTCAAAAAGGAGGAAAAAGAGGCCCTGAGCAACTGCTAACTAGTCAATTTGATGTTGAAACCAGGAAAAGTTCTAGAACAGAACATTAAACAGTCAGTCTGCCTGCACTTAGAAAGGAGTGTTATGATCAGCATGGGTTCAATATCTTATAAATCACTTTGATGATGGAATAGAAGGAATGCTTATCAAATTTATGATAAAATCAAATTAAGGGAGGCAGCAAATACCCCAGAGGAGAGGATCAGAATTCAAAATGACTGACAGATTGGAGAGCTGGACCAAGACTAACAAAATGAATTTCAACAGGGAGAAGTGTAAGGCATTACATCTAGGGCAGCAAAATTAAATGCACAAATACAGGATGGGTGACACCTGGCTTGAAAGCAGTACATGTGAAAAGGATCAAGGGGTCTTAGTAGACCACAAGCCAAACATGAGTCCATAGGATATGCAGCAGCAAAAAAAGCCAATGCAATTCTGAGCTGTATCTAAAGGATCATAGCATCTGGATCAAGGGAAGTATAGTGGGCCGTTGTTATCTGCTGGGGTTTGGTTCCAGCCCCCCACCCCACTCCCATGGATATCAAAATCCACGGATTCTTGAGTACCATTAAATATAACAGCACAGCAAAATGGTGTCCCTTATATAAAGTGGAAAAGCAAGGTTTGCTATTTGGAATTTATACTTTTTTGGAATATTTTCAAGCCGTGGATGCTTGTAAAGGTAAAGGTAAAGGTATTCCCCGTTGACAAGGTTGTCAGGTTGTGTCCAACCATAGAGAGTGGTGCCCATCTCCATTACAAAGCCAGCATTGTCAGAGACTACTATGTGATCATATGGCCAGCATGATTGCACTGAATGCTGTTTACCTTCCCACCAAAGTGGTACCTATTTATCTAATCACATTTGCATGTTTTCAAACTGCTAGGCTGGCAGAAACTGGGACTAGTGACAGGAGCTCACCCCATCATATGGCAACTGGGCCTCGAACTGCCAACCTGCCAATCTTGCAATCAACAGAGTCAGTATTTTAACCACTTGAGCCACTGCATCGCTTTAAATTGTACCTGTGGATGCTTATCCCTGTGGATAAAAAAAATCCGTGGATAAGGAGGGCCGATTGTAGTAGTGCCACTCCATTCTGCTTTGGTCAGACTTACCTGGAATTCTTTATGCATATCTAAGCCCCATATTTCAAGAAGGATATTGACAAGCTGGAAGGAGAGAGTAGAGAGCACTGATTTTCTAAAGAAGCTTCAGTAACACCTGAGCTGAGAACAACTACATCTTGACAAAATGCAGACCTGTAACTAAGATTGTCATTGTTATTTTTCCTCCTCTATGATTTTTAACATCTTTGCCTGATGAAAAAGCCAGTGGAGCTTTGAAAGCTTGCAATATGCATTTCTTTTGCATTTTGGTTGGTTCAATAAAGGTATCACTGTTTTATGGATTTTGGATGTTACTGTACTTTGCTACATGCCCAATACGGATACCCCTGGATATGTTTTCTGGATGTAAAATACTGCATTTTAGCTGCAACAGGGGAAACCTAAAGGGAGGACCAATGGACTGGGATTTGACCATTTGAGGTTTCGACCTCCAACAAAGTTAAAACATTTTTTCTTTTTTAAAAAATTGACTACATTTGACATGTTTTACCAAAACAGCACCTAAAAATGTTTCCTAATGCAAAAACATGGAGTGCTTATTTTAGAAATTCAGTACTTTCTGCCTAACAAAGGGGGTTGTAGCTTCACAAAGGACAGAGGCAACTTGGATATCAAGAGAAGCATCTTTTTTTGTCTTTCTAATGGAACTTAATATTTATTTCCTGGAGTACCCACATGGCTAGAAGGAGGAAGGTCCAACCTGCATGAATAACCCTCCAATAACACCTGAACTGGGAACAGCCACATCTTAACAAAACGCAGGCTTGTAACTAAGGAGTTTATCACATGGGAATGATCCCGTGCAGAAACTGGATTTAAACTGGAAAAAAACCCACCAAAAGGAGGTCGTTTTTCAGATGACATTCGGGGTTAACCCAAAGAGATAGTAGAAAAAACTCGCAAAAGGGGGTTGTTTTTCAGACAACGTTAGCGTTAATGAGAATTGACATGACATTAACCTGAAAGGAAACTAGACAAAACCAGCTCCTTCTTACTTTCAGAAAATCCCAAAAGTAAAATGGAGTGGGTTTTGTCCAGTTTCAGTTCGGGTTAATGTCACATTAACATCATAATGTGTGAAAAACTATCTGCTTTTGTGGGTTTTTCCCGTTGTTTTTTTTTTTAAAGGAAATTTTATTAAGAATTAAAAAAAACATACAAGTGACACATAGATACACTTACAACATATACAGCTAAACAAAAAACAAAAAAGACATACACAAAGACAAGACTATATATAAAACATCAGCTTCCTAAGTGTATATATATATACAGAGAGAGAGAGAGAGAGAGAGAGTTCTGTATGATTTTTAACATTTTTGCCTGATGATGAAGCCAGTGGAGCTTTGAAAGCTTGCAACATTTTTGGGTATTTTGGTTGATCCAATAAAGTTATCACTATTTTGTAGATTTTGGAAGCTGTTGTACTTTCCTGGAAAGTTATACATGTCCACAAAACATACCAGTGAGTTTCTGAAGATATGTCATCTTTATCATTGAGAGAGAGAGAGAGAGAATAAGCTTTTGACTTTTGTTTGTACATGTTCCTGTGTTCTTTTCAGTTTTGAGGCTTTTGATCAATATCTCTTTCTCTAACTCACTGTCATGTATCTACATGATTAAGGATAAATTTTAAAAAGATGGTTGTTGCTGGGAGAAGTGTGGGAGGGAGGAGTGCATGAGTGTGCATTAGAGAGAAATACCATTTGTATAGCCATGTGTGGCAGTACATTCATCACTGGTAGGTTGTTTATATTCACAAAAGCAAAATTCAAGGGGAGCTACAGAGCTGGATTCCAGCATTTTATCTTTTTTATGTCAAGAAACTGTCTTCCTGAGTTCATAATTTAGAGAAAATTATGGTTAAGCCTACCATGTGCTTCCCATTTTAATGAGAGTCACCGAGGGAGATTTGAAGATTAACAATACAGTCTTTTGAGTTGTTTGGCTGACAGAGGATCAATGTACATAACCATTTCTGAGCTGGAAGAGTTATCCCAAGGTGACTTTTTCATTCCAGATTTACATGAAAAGGACAATCTTGTGAAAGGGGACCTGTGATATAAAGCTGGGGTTGCCACATACTGGTCAGACCTCATCTGGAATACAGTGTCCAGTTCTGGACACCACAGTTCAAGAAGCTGGAACATGTTCAAACAAGGGCAACCAAGATGATCAAAGGACTGGAAACCAAGTCTTAGGAATGACTTTGGGAGATGAGTAGCTTGAAGAGAAGACATGTGACATGTTAGCCATCTTTATATATCTAAAGGGATGTCATGTAGAAGATGGAACGAGCTTGTTTTCTTCTGCTCCAGAGACTAGAACACAAACTAACAAGTTTAAATCACAACCCATTCCACCTAAACATGAAGAAGAACTTCCTGACAGTAAGAGCTGTGGTGGGCTTTCCTTCTTTTAAGGTCTTTAAACAGAGGTTGGATGGCCATCTCTTAGGACTGTTTTGGTGTATGCTACTGGATTGCAGGGGGTTTCAACTATGATTCTATGATATGATAGAATAATTTGCTGGTATCTGTATAAACTACTTAGTTAAATATACAGTAGACTCTCCACATGTGCTGGGGTTAGGGGCACAGGACCCCCGTGAAAGTGGAAAAACCTCAAATAAAAAAACACTCTGAAGGAAGACCTCTTTAGGAATCTCTGGGTCCTCCAGGGCAATTCTATGGTCAAGAGCTGCCAGACGTTAACCATGAAATTGCACTGGAGGACCTACATATGCCTAGAGAAGTCTTCTCTCTAGGAATCTCTGGGTCTTCCAACATGACCTTTTGACAGAAGTTGATAATAGAGTCATGCTGGAGGACCTACAAATGCCTAGAGAAGCGTTGTCTCTAGGAATTTCTAGGTTTTCCAGCACAACTCTGTGGTCAACATCTGAAAGAGTTGGGTTGGAAGACCTAGAGATTCCTAGAGAGAAAATATTAATCAAAATCGTAAATAACCAAAGCTGCAAAAGTCAAAGCCGAAAATGTGGAGGGCCAAGTGTTAATTTTTTTTAACAATTCAAATCGCCTGGTTTTCAGTAAGAAATCATTTAATATATTTTTAGTATTTTCAAAATCGTTGTTATTTCTTAGCTTAAACTCATTTCATTGTATGTCCAATTCCTGGATATATGGTAGGATATAATCAAGCCTGTACTTTCTCAAAATGGTTAAATTGAGGCTATTGTACAATCATCCCTCTGTATCCACGGATTCTTTATCCACATATTAAAACATCCACAATTTGAAAATATTCAAAAAATATAAATTCCAAAAAGCAAACCTTGATTTTTGCCATTTTATAGAAGGAACGCCATTTTACAATTGTAATTAATGGGACTTTAGCATCCATGGATTTGGGTATCCACGAATATGTGTGTCTTAGAACCAAACTCCAGTGGATACCATGAGCCCACTGTATCATGAGATGACATGACCTATTAGAAAAGACAATAATCTTTAGTAAAACACTTTACCCAAAAATTAGGTACTGTACATTCTAACAGGTAAATAGCACACTTATTCTAGAATAGACCATATCCTGCTTTCAGATAGTGTTGCCTCTACCAAGTATGATATAAATTTTGTTTCTGGCCTTATTTCAGATCATTCCATAGTACAAATCAAATGGACATCTTTTCTGCAGCAACTTCAGATCCCAGTCTGGATATTAAACTCAAGCTTATTACTTAACACAGGTGCAGTACATACAATAAAGAAAAATATAAAGCAATTCTATGAAAAAAATAGGACACCCAATACCACATCTGCCCTCCTCTGGGATTCTTTCAAAGTTGTCTTGAGAGAACATTTCATAAACAAAGGCTCCTTCTTGAAAAGGGACAAGCTTAAAATTAAACTGGAGAGCCAAATACAAGAATTACTGAAGAAACATAAGGAAACAGGTGATATGAGGGTCTGGAGTGAATGGTCCCAGAGGAGAGCAGAATTGGAAGCTCTAGAGGTGGACAGGGTTAGAAAGACTCTCAATTATACACAGAGGCCTTACTGTAAATGTGGTAATAAAAATAATAAATTGCTGGCTAGGGCAATAAAAAAGAACAGAAAAGAGATCAATTAATTCTATTAAAGATGGGAATGGGATATGGTACTCTTTTCCAAAGGAAATTTGCAGTGTATTTAAAGCAGGGGTGCCCAAACTACGGCCCGTGGGCCGGCCCCAGCCCGTTGAGGCCTTCCTACTGGCCTGTCATCGCCACCGCCACCACTCGCGCTCGCCACCAAATGCCATTTTGTCTTCCAAAATGGTGCCCGGAGTCATACGCATGCGCATGACTCAGGTGCCATTTTGAAAGACAAAATGGCGTCTGGCATTGCACACGCATGCGCACGACTTGGGCGCCATTTTGTCTTCCAAAATGGCGCCCGGAGTCGTGCGCATGCACGGGTGCCTCTAACCCCCTGGAAGATCTGAGGGCCAGCGAACCAGCCCCCGGATCAAAAAGTCCGGGGACCCCTGATTTAAAGAATACTGTAATCAGCTTTACACAGCTAAGCTTTTCAATCTGAATGCTCTATCAAAATTTATGGTCACTCTCCCAATTAAAATATTGGATGAGAATCAAAAAAGTTTTTAAAATTCACCAGTAACTGACCCAGATATAATTTCAGCCATCCAGAACCTAAAACAGAGAAAACACCAAAATATGATGGCTTTACAACCAACCTTTATGAGAAATTCAGTTTGGAGTTTCTTTGACATTTAAATGAGTTAGGGAGATACAATCACATGAAGCTTACTCAGATTGTAGCTATATCCAGGTTTCAGGATAACTCTGAGTTAGTAATGGCCTACAGACCATAAATTTTTTACAGCGGTAATTGCTAATTGTTGTTGTGTGCCTTCAAGTCATTTCCAACTTATGGCAACCCTAAGGCAAACCTAACATGAGGTTTTCTTGGCAAGATTTGTTCAGAGGAGATTCAGTATTTAAAAAAACAACAACAGTTTATACACCCTGATCAATTAGATTTTATCCCTAGAAGAAATTTGGTTGATACCATCAGCTGCATTCCAGTTGATTTGGTCACCTTAGACACACTTAAGGCTTTTGATTGTATTGACTGGCAATATATGTTTGAGCTCCTTAGACACGTGAGCATGGGGCAAGAGTTTGTAAATATGCTTCACAACTCTACAGAGGTTCACTTGCTGTTGTGAACATCAAAGGTATTGATTCTCAAAGATCTCCATAGTCTCGTGGTATCACCTCTGGATGTTTTCACACTGGCCTTTTTGAGGACGCTAGCCGGCCTCCCGCCAGCCTCACTCCGGCTCCATTTCCCATGTGTTCAGACACGCGCGGCGGCAAACCCCGCCCCTTCCGGTGTCATCCCTGCGTCCGGCCGGCTTTTCGCTCCGTGTGTTCAAACATGCAAGAAAGTGTTACAGAGCATTCCCACCTTCAAGCAGGAGTGACCCTGGTCAGAGTATCTGCCAGCCAGCCATGCTTTGTTCAGGACGATGATGATGATTCCCATTTGGGAGAAAGGCGGGATATACGTTCAAACACACGGAGCCCTAAGTCCGGCCTCACTCCGGCAGCGGCAAGCTAATTCCTGGCTAACTCCGGCTTCAGGTAATTCCGGGTGGCAAAAGGAATTAGCCTGCCGCCGCCGGAGTCATTCCGGTGTCAGCGGCACGGGGTCCAGCCGGCTTTAGGGGAAGGGCTCCAGCCGGCTTTAGGGAGCCCAGTGTGAAAACGTCCTCTGTTATTTGTCCTAGCACTGGAACTTTTAGCCAAACTAATTTGCAAAGAATCAGACATTATGGGTGTAATGATAAAACAACAAGGCACATGTACAAAATTATTTAAAATGTTGTATATAAAATTGCCTTCAGGCTATGTGTATAAGGTATATAAGAAACATAAATGAATTTCATATTTAGACTTGAGTCTCATCTCAGAGATATCTCATTATATTCCAAAATCTGCAAATATTCCAAAATCTGGGGAAAAATCAAAAATCCAAAACACTTCTTGTTCCAAGCATTTTGGATAAGGGAGACTCAGCCTGTACTGATAATGATCTAGTATGAAAAATTCAATAAGGAAGGGCCCAAACTCACTCTTGTGGGAAAGAGTCCCTAAATCTGGACATTATAATAAAGTAATTCTTTTCCCAAATGCTTACCAAGGGCATTTCTGTCCCATCATGGAGCATGTAGCAGGCCTTCTTCCAGATCCTGGGGACCCAGTAGTCTCATGAGCAAGTGGTCCTTCAAATACTTAGTATTTTATCTGTTTTCTATGATGTTTTTAATAATAGTAGTACCTCATTCTTTCTTAATTGTGGTACATTAATGTTTTTGTTGCACTTTTTAAATTGTTGTAAGCCACCTTGAATCCCATTTGGGAGAAAGGCGGGATATACATTCAATAAATCATCATCATCGTCCTGAACAAAGCATGGCTGGCTGGCAGATACTCTGACCAGGGTCACTGCTGCTTGAAGGTGGGAATGCTCTGTAACACTTTCTTGCATGTTCCACTTACCAGTAAAAGCAGATAGCTGCATGGAGTAGAGAATCCACTCTGGGCTTTAGTCCAAACTTTAAAGTAGCTGTCCAAAATGCTGAACTTATTTTAGGGGGTAGGATTCAACCTGTTATCTAGTTCCACTAAGGTTCGAACTAAAAGCCAGCATCAATCTGAACCCAGTCTTCTCTGACATGGAAGCTACGAGCATCTACTGCCACCTATTCTTTGTTGAATAATCCTATTGAACTGCTGTCTGGAGTTGCCTAGGGTCAATGTTCCAAAGAAATGATTGGCATTTTGCTTCACACACGAGCTACATATAGAGATGTCTGTTTAGCATCTCCCTTCTTGAGAACTTCATGTTTATGTAACCAACCACAGGCTTACACTTTCTTTGGGATGATCAGCTCTGTGGAATTTGGGAGCACTGATGCAGCCCCAGGGCACTGGCACTCTGCACACAAATCCTGTTATTTGTTAACAGGATTACTGTAAGGAACAGCTATGCCCACACACTCAATCTTCTCTTGCAGAGCAGAGCATAAGTCATGTTTCCAGGCAAACATGCTAACTTGCAGTGACTGGTCCTGTTTGCACTCTTCTTTCTGAAATAGGTGCCTTTCATGCGAGATCTGTTTACTTGGTTTCTCTTTATTTTTCCAAGGGGTTGGTTGAGATCAAACGAATGCTCTCCAAAATGCAACACAAACATTTTACTTCAGGTGTATGAGTTTCACACCAACCTGTATCTGTGCTGTCACCCTTATATTCTTCGTTACGAATGCAGTATTTCCAAATCAAAAATGGATTCAGATCTCAGATCTGTAGAATTTTAATTTCACCACATAACTTCTATTGAAATGAGGATTGCCAGCCCTTCACCTTCACTTGACAGCTGTGTCTTTTGCAGCACTCTGACATACTGACATTGGCAAGAGGATAGTATTTATCTCCATGCTATCAAAAGCTTTGTGTAGATTTCTACAGATAATACTGCTGTTAAAGGCTCAAGAGCAGGCCATATCTATTGGGTTTTTCAGTTGGCAACTTTAAGAGAAATGCATAGTTTTGAGATACTTACAAATAATGCAGTGAACTTTGGATGATAGCCATTGGACGTTATCACACGTGGGCCAGAAAGCGAAAATAAAGTGGAAATGAGGCATCCCGAAAATAAACGGGAAATAAACCTTGTTTCCGCGAACGTCATTACCTTAATTGCAAATTTACAGTAAGTGCATTCAGTGTCCACACACAAGCGAAAATAGCCCGTAAATGTAGTAGAAATGAGCCTCTTGCACATGCGTAGATAGAGGAATGCTCGCTGGAACCATGGCAACAGCAGGGAAATGCTCCCCAATGCGCATTTGGCAATCACATTATGGTAAATTCACAATTACCTTAATTGCGCATTTGCATTTCCTCCAAAGAACCGGATTACAAAAGATTTCGGATAACACCAGTTTCGGTCCACTTTCTGTCCAGTTTCGGTGCGACGTCGTGTGAAAACACGGGCCACTAATCCAGTTTCGGTCTGGATTTTGTGTGGATTAACCAGCAGATTTGGCCCCGTGTGATAACGTCCATTGTATTTTTGGGGTGCAATAGAGATTGTGTGGAACATTGTCTGAAAGGAAGTCCTCAGGACTGATCTGTAATGAGCATCCAAGCAACATGCTTCTTAGCAGGAATGAACACAACACCACTACCACATCATTATTCATACTGAAACATGTTAGGGTCCTTGACATTTGTCATCTGTGTAGAACATGAGTCACACCCTCCCACTGCCCCATTTTGGCAGAGACAGTGTTAATTAATCCATGTTTTCATTTGCTTTGAAAATTTTGGGTGAAAATTTTGAAAATATCCCAATCTCTCCCTCATCCTCCTGCTTCTCCCTTTCTCCTAAGCTTACTTTAGTTACTGTAAAAAAATTATTATTATTAAAAAAAATTGTTAAAAAGAAACATACAATTTCATACATGAGTGCTACATCTTTAAATTTGTTACAGGTATGTAGTTGATTTGGTCAATATTTTCTCTTCTGTTTGCATACATGTATAATTGTATATTATTGTATATTGTATATATATCTAATCCAAGTCTTATAATTATAGCAAAGCATCATATTTTTTAGTTGCTGTAAATTGAGTACAAAATGCAAGCTCAACTCAGCAGCAAGGAGAAGAGAGGAAGAGGTGGAATCTTGCCCTTCCCAATAGGCTCCGGCAAAAGCAAACTGCTGCAGCCTTTCCTACCTTGTGTATTCTTCCTCATCTTGACCACACTCTTATGTTACTTAGGTACAGATCCTCTAGTTTTTACCTGTGAAATGATGGTGTGTGTACAGCAGCAAATTCTGCAAAAGAAAAAAGGTTGAAAACACATTTGTTATACCTACCAATTAATTCAGGGGCTATCTTTTACATGTTTTTCCATAGGTGTGAGAGGTTGGCCTATTTTTATATTTAGAGAAGGAATAAACTGCCTTTTCTTCTCCATTTTTTCCCACAAAACGCTGCTTGCTAACAAGGGGGGGGGGGGAAATAAGTACAATCGACTTGCACAATTGTGTTATTTTCTCACCCAACCCATTGGATTAGTGCTAAAAAGAGTTCAAAGCAAATCAAAACCAGGCAGCAAGAGGGGAGGGAGATCAGCTAACAAAATATCTTGTGTCTGTGTCATAGAGACTCTTGATTCTCCCTTGACAAGGCTGGAAAAGAAATGGGTGCAACAGCCCACTGAACTGCTGGTTCCAAGCATCAGACATTGTTTGGCTGAAGTGGTGATGATCGTGGTTTGGCCCCTGACCAGCTGCCATTCCACAATTGTAGCATTTGGAGGACGAGGTTGGTTTGCTTCCAACGCCCTGGATTTGGATTTTGGAGCAAGAGTTACAAGACTGTCGCATGTCAGATGTGAACTGCATGTGCTACATCTCCTAATTATGGCACAGATAACAAATCTGGAAGAGTATAAACTACCGGCTCCTCCGGATGGAACAAATGTGTTGGGATGTTAATAATAATAATAATAATAATAATAATAATAATAATAATAATTTTTATTTATAACCCGCCCCTCTGCTCGGCAATCGGGGCGGCATACAACAGATTAAAATACAACAAGTTAAAACAATACCATACTCCCCCCACTAACCCTCCCACCCCTTAAAACAGAATTAAACTATCATGAAGTTAAAATCAAATCAAATAAAATTCGGTTTAAAACGCCAAGTCATCCTGGCCGAATTCCCTACAAATCACAACGGCAGAAAGATCCGGCAGGTTGCATTCAATTTCTCTTTCTTTCTCCTGTTTCTTGCCGGGCAAGGAAGGCCTGCTGGAAGAGATCCATCTTTACTGCCTTTTTAAAGGCAGAAAGAGTGGTGATAAGACGGATCTCATCCGGCAGGCCATTCCATAACCTGGGGGCAGTCGCTGAAAAGGCCCTCTGGGAGGTCTGCGAAAGCCTGGTCTTTATTGGTTGTAGCAGATTCCTCCCAGAGGATCGGAGTGCGCGGGGGGGGGATCATACGGGTAGAGGCGGTCCCTAAGATAAGATGGACCCAAGCCATGTAGGGCTTTAAAGGTTAAAACCAACACCTTGGATGTTGAGGCATTTGTTGCTGTAGTTCTCTGTTTTTGTTGTTGTTTTTCCCCCTAAAAAGAAAATACAAAAAAGCATTTTTGTGATCCTATTTTCTGGCAATCCCCAGCACAGGTGGGAATGTCAGATCACATGGCTAACCCCATGATAAGGTTGCCTTAGAGTCGCCATAAGTCAGAAAAGACTTGAAGGCACACAGCAACAACAGCAAGCATCAGAACAAAAAAAATACTTTGCTGCTGCTTTTCTCATTTTTAGAACAATTTCCCTCTCATTTTCATTTTCCTCTCATTTTCACAACAATTTGGTTTCAGTTTCTTTCTTGGCTCAGCTGCTGTGCATTTTTCTTCTTGTTGTGGTGCATCAGTGGTCTAGTGAAATCAGGGTGACTAGATGTCATAATCACAAAGGAGGGCAAGGCACTGCAAAATGCAGGACATTCAAGAAAAATGTAGGACATTACAAAAATAAAAGCTAAAAACACTAATAGACATATAAATTCATGATTCTTAGTCATGCTCAAAATGAAGGACATTTTGGAATTCCTCCAGGACAGAAGGTTGAAATGAAGCACATGTCCTGGAAAAGGAGGTCATCTGGTCACTGAGTGAAATGGGACTTTTGTACTGTAACTGGCATCCTGTTGGATATTTATGGCAAGACTGGCATCCTGTTGGATATTTATGTTGGTCATAAACCGACCAACAATTGCATAAATGTGACTTGCAACACTGCACAATGCTCATATTCTCAGGAAGGAAGCAAAGACAAAGCTATGGACTTTTTCACACATGGGTTTAAACTAAAATTTGAGCAAGAAAACAGTGCCGTTGGCTGTACCCACCACACAATATCGCCTTCAATCTGTTGCTGCTGTGCCTCTGAAATGTTGTTAAAGGACAGTTTTTCATTGATCGAAAACCCATCAATAAGCAGCCAATCGCCCTGCCATGCCATTACTCCACTAGTGTGATCATGTCAATCTGCAGCAATCCCAATATTGAGCAGTCACAATGGATCACTATCCTCCTTTTCGCTCCCCCCTACCCCTTGCTATTCCCAGGCATCCTTTTTTCTTTCTCTCTCTCCCCCCCACACTTTTCCCACTTTCTTTTTTCTTCTTTTTTTCTAAATCCCATTCCCATAACACCAGAATTGCATCACAAGTACTTTAAAAAGGAAGGAAGGAAGATGTGCTGGGTACGGCATAGGGCAGGGAGATGGGGTTAAGAGAGAATGAGGAAGAGAGGGTGTGGGGACTGCCGATGGCACAAAAAGCTCCCATTTGCACCATTTAAAGCAGGGGTAGGCAACCTTTCCCCTTTAAGGGCCGAGGGACTTCAGCTCCCAGAATCCCAGGAGCTATTGGCCAACATGGGACTATTGGCCAACATGGCTGAGGCTTCTGGGAGCTGAAGTCCCTCGGCTCTTAAAGGGGAAAGGTTGCCTACCCCTGATTTAAAGAGTGGTGTGGTAATAAAAACTCCAAACCAGGCAAGTTTTCATTGTTTTTAAATAACAACAATAGCAATAGCATTTACATTTCTATACCACTTATCAGTGAACTCAGCACTCTCTAAGAGGTTTACAGTCTAGAAGCAAATTGCCTCTAAAAAGCTGGGTAACCGTTTTACCAACCTACAAAAGGATGGAAGGCTGAGTCAACCTTGGAACCCTGGGAATCAAACTCAAAACCTTGTGGCTGCATTTAACCATCACACCACCAGGGCTCCCTAATAATGCAGTTGCAGCAAGATCAAGGTGAGACCGAGGCTTATGTAATAAAGTTATCTTCAGGACCCTTGTGCAAATGGAGAGAACAGCATGGCAATTGTGCCATGGGTCCCATTCCTCATTAGGCATTAGTGTGCTATGGGACACATTGCATAATGAGGATTTCCATGCACAACAAGACACTGCATAAGATATCATCATCATAGAATCATAGAGTTGGAAGAGACCACAAGAGGCAACCCCCTGCCATGCAGGAACTCTCAATCAAAGCATACCCGATAGATGGCCATCCAGCCTCTGTTTAAAGACCTCCAAAGAAGGAGACTCCACCACACTTCAAGGGAAAGTGTTCCACTGTCGAACAGCCTTTACTGTCAGGAAGTTCCTCCTAATGTTGAGGTGGAATCTTTTTTCCTGGAGCTTACTTCCATTGTTCCAGGTCCTGTTCTCTGGAGCAGCAGAAAACAAGCTTGTTCCCTCCTCAATGTGACATCCCTTCAAATACCTAAACAGGGATATCATATCACCTCTTAACTGTCTCTTCTCCAGGCTAAACATACCCAACTCCCTAAGTCTCTCATCATCATCATCATCATCATCATCATCATCATCACAACAACAACAACAATAATAATAACAACAACAATAATATTTATTTATTTATACCCCGCCCCTCTGTTAAAACAATCGGGGTGGCTTACAACAATTAAAATTACACCAAAAATACAGATTAAACCCCACAACATCCTTTTGAATTGTGATGCCCAGAACTGGACACAGTATTCCAGGTAGGGCCTGACCAAAGCAGAATACAGAATACTATTACTTCCCTTGATCTAGACATTATACTAATATTGATGCAGCCTAGACTCGCATTGGCCTTTTTAGCTGCCTCATTACATTGTTGACTCATCTTAAACTTGTGGTCTACTAGGACAGCTAGATCCCTTTCACATGTAGTCTTGTTAAGCCAGATGTCCCCCATTTCATTTTTTCTTCCTAAGTGCAGTTTCTTATATTTTTCCCTGTTGAAGTTCATTTTGATAGTTTTGGCCCAGCTTTCTAATCTATTAAGGTGATTTTGAATTTTTATCTTCTTCTCTGGCATATTGGATAATCCTCCTAATTTGGTGTCATCTGCAAATTTGATAAGCAGGTTGCATATTCTGACAGGTACAATGTCGTAAAGTTATGAATCGTAGCCTCTGATGCAGGATCTTTGTCCTAATTTTTTAAAAAATCAGAGCAGAGAAAATTTGCCTTTCAAAACATAGAACCTCCTTAGCGAATATGCTCTGCTTTGGGAGAACCCTAATGCAGAGCCAAGAAATCACTACAAATGATCCCTTAAAAGAAAGAAATGAGTAGACACAAAGGAAGCAACAACTGGTAAACCTCAGCAAAATCCAAGGAGCTATATTGTGGGAAATCACACATCTGTATACCAATATTGGAGAACTCATAAAGTCTATAAGAAGAGCTGCACTAAATTGGATCAAAAGCATAATTCAGACTCTGCATTAGCACACAGCACTCTTGAGCATCTACTTGGTCCCAGCAGGTCACCCTTGTACTAAGGCCCAGAAACAGGTCTGAGAAGCACCCTCTTTAAATTCCTAACAGTGCTATATCCTGCAACATTTCATAAATGCCTAAAAGAGCCTGGATGTCCAGGCTCCTGTGTTGGCTTGAAAGTGCATTTGTGCAGTAAAAGCTACTGGTCCAATTGAAAGACATACGCCATGTTACTCTGCAAAATCAGTATGCAAAGGGATTTTGTAGCACCTTTGAGACTAATTGAAAGAAAGACATTGGTAGCATGAGCTTTGGCAGACTTGAGTCTTCTTCCTCAGATGCATCATGCTACCAACGTCTTTCTTTCAGTTAGTCTCAAAGGTGCTACAAAATCCCTTTGCATACTGATGTTCTGAGTCCATCCCTTGAGATTTTTTTTTCTATCTATGGTAATGTATACCTTAGTTACATCCCATTTAGATTATTCTGACACATTCTATATGGAATTGCCTTTTGAAAAATGTTCAGAAACCTCAACTGTTCTGAGGCTATCTGTACAATGACCATATGGCCCCCTTGTTACTGTTGTTGCTCTCTTCTCCTCTTCCTCCTCCTCCTTATTGATTTACTGTAGGAGTTTATCACAGTATAATTGGAAGTATAAACAGTGATTAACCTGTGATTAACCTGCAATTGCATGAATAGTTTTCACATGCAAAGCGTTGTTATCCCAGGCAGAATCTATGATTAACCCAGGCTTGAGCACAAATGCGCAAATGGTTTTCACACGACATTGGGATGAAACGTGATTAAAGTGCCATTATCCCGTGAAAAACCAGGCAAGAAACAATATTCATGGAAAATGGCTTTTTCTTGCCTAGTTATTCCCTGGTTCTTCACGGGATAATGGCACTTGCATTAATGTCATTTTAAGCACGTTTTAATGTCTATTGCACAATTTTCACGGGTTAATAATTGTTTAAACTCCCAGTTTCCCCCGTGTGATAAACTCCATTATGTTAGAACATCCCCATCAGCTTCTGTCTGTTTTCAGGGCTAGGCGTAATACAAAGTATTGATTATGACCTATAAAGTCCACCACAGCTTTCTTGCAGGCTATCTGAAGGAACATATTTTCCTAAGATCTCTAAGATCTTTGAGAGAGGCCTTTCTCTCTGTCCCACCATCCTCAAAGTTGCATCAGTGTGAATCTTGAATTTATCCTCACTTGACCATGGAAACCCACGAGGTGACCTTGGACCAGTTGCACTCTCTCAGCTTCAGATGAAAGTAAAGGCAAACCTCCTGTGATAAATGGCTGTCCCAGAGAGCTCTCACAACTCCCCCAAATAAATCTTGCCAAGAAACCCCTGTGCTACCTCAGTGACATTGTTTTAACTGTATTTTAGCTCAAATTGTGAGCTGCCTTCAACCCTATAGAGCAGGGGTTGTCAAGGTTTTTTTACCTGGGGCCGGTCGCTGGTCCCCAGGTCTTCCGCCGGGCTGGGGGGGGGAATGGCGGCACGCACGCTCACGCGTGTGCGCACAACCCCCGCTGCCATGGCCGCCATTTTGTTTGCCAAAATGTCAGCCATGACTCATTTGCACACGCGCAGTACTCCTGCGCATGCGTGAACGAGTCGCAGCCACCATTTTGGCAAACAAAATGGCAGCTGTGGCTAGTTCGCACATGCGCAGGAGTACTGCACATGCGCAAACAAGTTGCGGCCGCCATTTTGGCAAACAAAATGGCGGCAATGGCGCGCACGGCAGCGGCGGAGGTTGGCAGGGGTCAGCGGGCCGGATGTGGCCCGCGGGCTGTAGGTTGCTGACCCCTGCTATAGAGAAAGGCAGGATATAAAGGAAGGAAGGAAGGAAGGAAGGAAGGAAGGAAGGAAGAAAGGAAGGAAGGAAGGAAGGAAGGAAGGGTCACAACAAGTTGATGTTGACCTGAATGCACTTAAGAACAACACAACTGTTTTGTGATTAATGTTTTATCTTCCTTCCACAATGTTTCAAATTATTTTTAATGTTTTTAAAATTTTTAAAGTGACCTGGCCTCTTCTCTGGTTAGTGAAGCTCTGCGTGGATCAAGCTTTGGGTTAGGGCACCCTGCTAACTAATACCCCCTGATGGATTTATCCTCCTCCATGAGATTTGCCTAATCCTGTTTCATTGCCATTTGAGGATCCAACAAGATGTCATGTGTCACTTCTATGAACATTATCTCCTAGCATCTTCTCTGATGAACCACAGCTTGAGGAAAAAATAGTTATCTAAGCTTTGTGGCTAACATCAGGCATGGAGTGCCCAGTTTGGACAAGGGCTGTGACATTCCTTGTTTTCTCTCCACTGAGTTCCAAAATGACATCTTACCAAAGAGCAATATGTCTTCTTCCATTCCATGTTGCGAACAGTAAAAACTTTACTCCAGAAAAACCTTGGATGTTGATGGGAAGATATCTGCAGACATAAATGGTATCATTCTCCAACATTGGCAGAAAATTAACAATGTCCCACCCCACCTTTTCCCAGGCTTCATCTTATTTCTTTTAGTTATTAAAACATACCATTCCAGCACTTTCTTCAGTGAGCCCCTTATTTGCCCAGGCTGCAGACCTAGCCAGTTCTCATCTATACTTTCTGTTTCCCAACAACAGTCTCTGAGATGTTTCCCTCTCCACACACCTGACCATTCCTGCATCAGACCACAAATTTTCTTTTGAGCCCCCCCTCCAAGTACTGTGCCTCCCATCACTCTCATAATTTCCCAATAAATCTAGAACATCTCTATAATTTTTATATACCTCAAATATTAAACATGCTACATATTATAACAACTACCACAACACTTACATAGCAGAATATACCACATTCTGACCAGCAAAGAAGGAGGGGAAACCCGGTCACCCACCCGTCCTGTGAGTCCCATCCTCAACATTTTGGAGATTAAAACTGGACATCTGTGGCCAAGTAACATGAGCGTGTGGTCAAGATGGCAAAATGTCTTAATGAGGAAGAACAGTTAAGCCAGGAGAGGCTGCAGCAGTTTGCTTTTGCCTGAGCCTACTGGAAAGGGCAGGATTCTGCTCCTCCTCTCTTCTCTTCATGCATACTGGTCTTGCACTTTGAAGTCAGTTTGAAATAAATGAAATAAGCTGAGAGTCAGTGTGACATAGTGGTTTGAGCGTTGGACTATGACTCTGGAGACCAGGGATCAATTCTTGCTCGGCCATGAAACCTACTGGGTGACCTCACATGCTTTCAGCCTCAGGGGAAGGCAAAGGCAAGCCTCCTCTGAACAAATCTTGCCAAGAAAACTCCATGATAGAGTCGCCTTAGGGCAGGGGTAGGCAACCTAAGGCCCGGGGGCTAGATGTGCCCCCCCAAGGCCTTTGGACCGGCCCCAGGCCGGTCCTGCCACCCCCCACCCCCCCTGCCCCCACCGCCGCCACCGCCACCGCCTACCATGATGATATTGATTATTGTTGTTATTACCGTATTTTTCGGCATATAAGACGCTCCGGCATATAAGACGCACCCAATTTTAAAGGAGGAAAATCTAGAAAAAAAAGATTCTTAACCAAATACTGTAGTAAAATATTTTATATCAACTGTATAAAGTTAACAGCAGTTTAAGAACAATTTTAAGTTGTAAATGTAAGTTTAAGCCAGCAGCAGGGCCAGGTATTGCACAAATTCCCTGCCCAACTTTCTTGCAAGTCTCCTGTCGCCTTATGGTGACTCCATGAATTTCTTAGGGATTTCTTAGGCAAGGAAGACTCGAGAAGTGGTTTTGCCAGTTCCTTCCTCTGAAATACAGCCTGCAGCACCTGGGATTCTTTGGCGGTCTCTCATCCAAGGACTATCCAGGGCTGACCCTGCTTAGCTTCCAAGATCAGATGGACTGGTACCTTTGGAGTTTTTAGGCCATTGGCTTATGGAGTAATTTATGGCTTATTTTGACCCTACCATGAGGGTTTTCTTGGCAGATTTCTTCAAGGGGGGGTTGCCATTTCCATCCTCTGAGGCTGAGAGAGTGTGATTTGGCCAGAGTAATCCAGTGCCTTGGAGTAATTTCTGGCTCATTTTGATCCTACCATGAAGGTTTTCCTGGCAGATTTCTTCAGAGGAGGGAGTTTCCAATTTCCACCCTCTGAGGCTGAGAGAGTGTAACTTGGCCAGGGTACTAATCCAGTACCTTGGAGTAATTTCTGGCTCATTTTGATCCTACCATGAGGGTTTTCCTGGCAGATTTCTTCAGAGGAGGGAGTTTGCCATTTCCACCCTCTGAGGCTGAGACAGTGTAACTTGGCCAGGGTACTAATCCAGTGCCTTGGAGTAATTTCTGGCTCATTTTGATCCTACCATGAGCGTTTTCCTGGCAGATTTCTTCAGAGGAGGGAGTTTGCCATTTCCACCCTCTGAGGCTGAGACAGTGTAACTTGGCCAGGGTACTAATCCAGTGCCTTGGAGTAATTTCTGGATCATTTGGATCCTACCATGAGGGTTTTCCTGGCAGATTTCTTCAGAGGAGGGAGTTTGCCATTTCCACCCTCTGAGGCTGAGACAGTGTAACTTGGCCAGAGTACTAATCCAGTGCCTTGGAGTAATTTCTGGATCATTTGGATCCTACCATGAGGGTTTTCCTGGCAGATTTCTTCAGAGGAGGGAGTTTGCCATTTCCACCCTCTGAGGCTGAGACAGTGTAACTTGGCCAGGGTACTAATCCAGTGCCTTGGAGTAATTTCTGGATCATTTGGATCCTACCATGAGGGTTTTCCTGGCAGATTTCTTCAGAGGAGGGAGTTTGCCATTTCCACCCTCTGAGGCTGAGACAGTGTAACTTGGCCAGGGTACTAATCCAGTGCCTTGGAGTAATTTCTGGATCATTTGGATCCTACCATGAGGGTTTTCCTGGCAGATTTCTTCAAGGGGGGGACTCTTTCCACCCCTGTCCTGGGTGCTCCAATGGACTCTTCCTGGGATGGGAGGATGTCCTCTGACCCCAGGAAGAGTCCATTGAAGCACCCAGGATGGGGGTGGAAAGAGGAGGAGCACATTCAACTAGCCAGGAAAAGAGGACTCTTTCCACCCCCATCCTGGCTGCTCCAATGGGCTCTTCCTGGGATGGGAGGAGCCCACTGCAGCACCAAGGCTGAGGTTGAAATGAGGCCTACTTTTAGCCTAGGCCTCGGCAGTTTGCCCTCAGCTTTTATATTCGCTTCATTAGGCGCAGCAACTTCCCCACCCTCGTTTTGGGGAAGAAAAAGTGCGTCTTATATGCCGAAAAATACGGTACTTGTTCTTGGGGTTTTCTTGGCAAAATCTCCACAGGGGTTTTGTCATGGCTTTTCTGGGGCTGAGAGAGTGTGCATGCATATTTTTTTAATTTTAAATGTTTTTAAAGAAAAATATATTTATTTATTTATTTATTTATTTTTGGTGCTTCGGCCCTCCAATTGTCTGAGGTACAGCAACCCGGTCCCCGGCTCAAAAAGGTTGCCTACCCCTGCCTTAGGGTCACCATAAGTCGGAAACAACTTGTAGGCACACAGCACACACACAAGGATGAAAGTGGAAGGAGGAGAGAGAAACTGGGACAGTTTAAAAGTGGCTGATAAAGTGGGATGATAGAGGATTAATCAGGACATTCCCTGAGAAATGAGGGCATTTAGAGTGGAGTAAGGGTGTGGGGGTCCAATTCTGATTGAAACCACATTGGGAAGGCAAAGATTTAAAGTCTTTATTATGATCTAACTTTCTCTCTGTCCCCCTCCAATATTGGTTAAACAAAAAATAATACACCGCCCAAAATCACAACATTAAAAACATGCCTTGTTTGACCTGTAATCAAAACTGAGGGTAATGGCTCAAATATATACTGCCCGTCTTTACTCAGATTTCTGGCGTGAGCACGGGAGGGAGACCATTCCCATTGCTCAATTCATTTGTGCACAATAAGCAGAATTGAATCTCTCTCTCTTTTCCTCTCTGTAAGCTGTCCTTCAGAAAGGATTTATTGGATAAAGGAAACAAATGTGACTTTTACTGGGCTGTAAATGGCTACACAATCCTTATTTTAAAATAAATGTAGTGAATCTCGAGATTACACAATTCAATTGGATAGAGCTAACAGCTCTTCACAACAGAAGGTAAATGTGTCAGAAGATTAGATTTCGTGGTTTCTACCCAAATGCTTTTGACAGACTGACAGGTCAACTTTAGTTCAAGTTTTATAAATAGCACGTAGGTAGTTCCAGACTATTGCCAGTTCTTACCCTTGGTGGTCTCAGCTTGAGAAGAATTTGGAAATATTCTGAAGACTGAATATTTTCCTGGTCTGTTAATCCAGTAAAAAGAGATGATTACTAAGAATGACTTCTTAATCAAACATGTTTGAATAGCTAAGTCTCTTAAATACTGCAATCTACATTTTACAACCAGATGTGAGCATAATATATTGGACTGAATGTGAAGTTGTAGGCTTTCATGGCCAGCATCCATAGTTTTTTGTGGGTTTTTCGGGCTGTGTGGCCACGTTCTAGAAGAGTTCTAGAACGTGGCCACACAGCCCGAAAAACCCACAAAAAACTATTGGACAGAATGGTTATTTTCAGGCCAGTCTTTGACATGAATGATGTGGAAAAGATATGTTCAAGCCAGACTCATTATTTGCATGAGCAGAGCCTAAAAATTGATTTTACTTGATTACAAGTTCCAGAATCCTCTTACACCAATGATTCCATGTTTCATTTTTGCACATGGATTGTATCCTAATTATGATTGCACAAGCAGAATTCCATTGGCATAGATGTTGCACTTTTAAAGGCATTGTACAAATGTGTTGTCTAATAGAAATCGCCATTCTACTGGGGCATAGAATATTGGCCATTCTAAAAGAGGCATGCATACAGCCATGAAGAATATGACTCTAGAGATCAGGATTTGAATCCCTACTCAGCCATGGAAAACCACTTGGTGATCTTGGGCATGCCACAATCTCTCAGCCTTAGAGGAAGGCTAGAGCAAACCCTCTCTGAATAATTGCCAAGAAACCCCTGCGAGAGGTTTGCCTTATTGTTGTGTGCCTTCAAGTCATTTCTGGTTTATGGTGACCCTAAGGCAACCCTGTCATGGGCTTTTTGTTGGAAGAATTATGCACTGTATTCTCCTGTCTCTCCTTAGATAGATAGGGACTCCCTCCCTCTTTCTCATTCTATCTATCATGTGACTCCTGTCACTCTTGGGGGCAGTTTAACAGCTCTCTCCCAAGATTCTAAACTGTTAGTAACAGCAGTCAGTAGTTGTAGTTTCTTCCTGCTATCTAAACGATTGCAAGATTTATTTCTCTTTACCCAAACCATTTCCAGTTAGATTAAGTTTTAGTTATTTTATGTAAATATTTATTAAAGCCATTATTGTTTGTTTTTTTAACCACAAACTACATGTTTGTCATCTTTTGAGTTAGTCTTTATTCTTTAGGAAAACATATTAAAATATAGTCAGACCCACACCTCTGCTGTCATAGAGTTGGAAGAGACCACAAGGGCCATCCAGTCCAACCCCCTGCCATGCAGGAACTCCCAATCAAAGCATCCCTGACAGATAGCCATCCAGCCTCTGCTTAAAGACTTCCAAGGAAGGAGACTCCACTACTCTCTGAGGGAGTGTGTTGTACTGTCGAACAGCCCTTACTGTCAAGAAGTTCCTCCTAATATTGAGGTGGAATCTCTTTTCCTGGAGCTTGCATCCATTGTTCCGGGTCCTGTTCTCTGGAGCAGCAGAAAACAAGCTTGTTCCCTCCTCAATATGACATCCCTTCAAATATTTAAACACGGCTATCATATCACCTCTTAACCGTCTCTTCTCTAGGCTAAACATACCCAGTTCCCTAAGTCATTCCTCATAGGGCTTGGTTTCCAGACCCTTCACCATTTTAGTTGCCCTCCTTTGGACACGCTCCAGTTTCTCCACATCCTTTTTTAATTGTGGTGCTAGTGAAAGCTAGACTCCAACAAATTTAACTTTCAAAGCTGCATATTTTAGTTTACCTTTAAAAGGGTTAACACACTGGGAAATTAAAATTGCACCCCACATTTTGGGGTTATAGGCCCAGTGGGGACATAATTTATTTTATTTTTAAACTGATTTGTCCTGGAAAGCCGACGGATGGCCTGATAGCCAAGGCAAGGGAGAGCCCCCAAATAAAGTCTTACCAATCCAAAGGAGCAGCCAGCAAAGAGTCAAAACGGTCCGTAAGTCGAGAGTTTCAGAGAAGCCGACAGAGAAAGCAGTCTGAGGTCCAAGGGTGCAGGAGTCCGAGAGCAGTCAGCGGTCCGAAGGTCAAGGATACCGGGAGTCCAAGATAGTCAAGAGTCAAGGGTTCAAGGCAAGGAACAAGGAGAGACAGAGACAGAGGCTTTCGCCAGGATGTTCAGATATCTTCTGGCACTGAGGCAAAGCTTCCCCACTTGCTTAAATCCCTGAGCTGCCAGGGCTCAGCTGGAGCTGATAACCTTGATGACCTTGGCGTTTTTCATAAAGCCTCCTCGAGCACCAGAGGCCTGCGCTTTCGGCTCTATGCTGACTGAAGGTAGGCATGGTCCCTGGATCCTCCTCCATGTCCAATGGCCCTGTTATCGGAAGGCTTGGCTGTGAAGCCTCTTAAGAAGCCACAGGCTCTGCTGGAGGCTCTGCTGACAAAACAGAGCTGCTAGGGCCAAGCTGGGACTCCTCTGCTGCAGGCTCAGGACCCGGAGGAAATTCTGACTCGTCCTCTGAGTCTTCATCCAGGCAGGGCATGACATGATTCTCCTAAAGATACTGATTTCAAGAAAGTTTTTTTTTCTATTCAAACAATAGAGAATGGCTTCTACTAATCCTAATCCGACAATGATTACAGAAATTTTAACTGGAACAATTTATAAAATATGGTCATGCAAAATGCAAATGTACCTGACTACAATGGGACTATTTAAAACAATAAATGAGCAGAGACCTACATAAGCAGGAATATATCAACAGCAGTTTGATGAAAATGCAGAGAAAGCAGCAGTTTACATTTGCTTGTCTGTAGATCCCAGCATTGCTTACTATATTCAAAGTTTAATTGATGCAAAACAAATATGGAACAAACTACAGAAAGTATTTAATTCTCCAAGTACTTCTAATCAACAGCTCTCATGATCAAACTTGTTAACACCAAGTTGCATCATCCTCAATTTTTTAATCAGCATATTAATAGCTTTATGACAACTATGTCTGGGATTACAGCAGCTGGAGAATCTTTTCCAGAACATGTAAAACTTGGACTGTTTTTGGCAAGTCCTCCAAAATATTACTCTCCAATAATTAATGCTTTACAAGTTAAAGGAGATGTTTCTTTACAAGATGCTATTGCTCAAATAGTTGAATTTCAAAATAGACAGAACTTGATGGAAGACAACTATAATATAAAAACAACAGACAGAGAATTAGCTCAATTTGCTGCAGAGGATTTGAAAAAGATTTTTTCTTCCCAAGTCAAATAGAAGCAATTTTAACAAGTCAAAGAAAAGAGCTGAACTGCAAAAGTTGCAAAGTCAGGGACTAAATACCAAAGGCCTAAGCAGACTGCCAGAAATAGTGCACACTAAATTGAGGCACTGCCCTGGCTCAGTGCTAGGGAATCATGGGAACTGTATTTTTTTCTGGGACATTGAGCCTTCTCTGTCAGAGAGCTCTGGTGCCACAATAAATTACAGTTCCCATGATTCCCTAGCACTGAGCCAGGGCAGTGCCTCAATTTAATGTGCACTATTTCTGGCAGTCTGCAAAGGCCCAAAAGCAACTTTAAGAAAGAAGCTTGTAACCCCAAACAGAAATCTTCCAGTTATGTTGATATCGGTTTGATTCAACAACAATTATTTCAAATTGCTGGAGAGAAATATAAAAACCAAGTTTTATTGATAGTGGAGCAAGTACACATTACTTCAACAGGAAAGAATGGTTTGTTGATTTTGATGCAAATGTAACTTTTCCTGTCGATCTTGCTAATGGTCAAGAAGTTTTTGCACAAGGAAAAGGAACTGTTATTTCACAAACAAAACTTGGTCCTGACAAAATAGGAACTTTACAAATCCCAGATGCTTATTATGTACCAGATTTGCAAGCCTCCTTTTATAGTGTGCAGAACATAACATCAAGAGGCAATCATGTCAGTTTCAGAAAGTAAACCTGTTTTGGTTTTCATGGCAAGAATTTAATTTTTAGAGCAGACTTAGGATTTCATGGGTGTTATCAGATGCAGATTTTACTTTCATCTGTGAACAGTGTGACAAATATAATCACAAAGACTGTTCAACATTATGGAATCACAAATTTGCTCATCGGACTGTTGAAAATATTAAGAGACTGGCAAATCAAGAGCTTGTAAGAGACTTTAAAATCAAAGTATGCTCTAACAATGAAAAATGTGTAAATTGCTTGAAAGCAAAAGCCACAAGAGCTTCACATCCTCCAGTTACTGAGAGACAATCCAACACGGCATTGGATCTTTTATATGCTAATCTTTCTGGACCAATGAATCAAAAGTCATCAGAGGATAACTCTTATTTTATGATGATTATTGATGATTTCAGCAGATACATATATACTTATTTTCTCATAGAGAAGAGTCAAGCTTTTCAGAAATTCAAAGAGTACTTTAATCGAGTCTCTAACAAAATTTGGCTACAAACCAAAGAGCCTACACACAGACAATGACACTGAATTTGTCAATGCTGAATTTGATGAATTTTTAAAAGAGCATCAGACTACATATGCTTATTCTCCAGAACAAAATGGTGTGACAGAGAGAATGAATAGAACTCTCAAGGACAGGGGTAGGCAACCTTTTTGAGCCGGGGGCCGGGTTGCTGTCCCTCAGACAATTGGGGGGGGGGGCGAAGCACCAAAATAAATAAATAAATAAATATAAAAATAAACAATTTTTAAAAAATTAAAAATTAAAAAAATATGTACACACACTCTCTCAGCCCCAGAAAAGCCATGGCAAACCCCCTGTGGAGATTTTGCCAAGAAAACCCCAAGAACAAGTAATAACAACAATAATCAATATCATCATGGCGGGGGGCGGCAGCAGCGGGGGGCGGCAGTGGCAGCAGGACCAGCCTGGGGCTGGTCCCAAGACCTCGGGGGGCCACATCCGGCCCCTGGGCCTTAGGTTGCCTACCCCTGCTCAAGGAGATGGCAGTCACTATGCTTTTTGAAGCTAATATGCCTAAACGCTATTGGTCTGGAGCCATTATGATTGCAACATACTTGTGTAACTGATTGCCAACTAAATCCAAAGATGTAACCCCATTCCAATTATGGCATGGAATTAAACCAAAATTAAACCACCTGAAAGTTGTTGGAAGTAAAGAATTTACCTATATTCCCAAGCAGAAAAGAGGCAAATTTGAATGCAGGAGTAAAGAGGGAATATTTGTTAGTTATGCTAGAAATTGTTAAGGTAAAGGTATTCCCTGTTGACAAGGTTGTCAAGTTGTGTCCAACCATAGGGGGTGGTGCTCATCTCTGTTACTAAGCTGAAGAGCCAGCATTGTCAGAGATTACTCTGTAATCATGTGGCCAGCATGATTGTATAGAATGCTGTTCACCTTCCCACCAAACTGGTACCTATTTATCTAATCACATTTGCATGTTTTCAAACTGCTAGGTTGGCAGAAGCTGGGATTAGTGACAAGAGCTCACCCCATCATGCAGCACCCAGGCCTCGAACTGCCAACCTGCCAATCTTGCAATCAAGAGAGTCAGCGTCTTAACCACTTGAGCCACTGCATCCTTTACATATATGTATATATGGTTACATAATTCTAAATGCAGATGGACGCACAATAAAATTAACAAGTGCTGTTTATAATGATGAAAGACCAGTGGCATCCCCCGACTTGGTGACACCCAATGCAGGAGGCAGAGCTTCTGGGGGTGGGACTTCCAGCATGCATATCGCACAGGAGCATGCACATATGCATGTGCACCAGAAGATCACGCACATGGCCCACAGAGGTCTGGAGAGCAGCCCAGAAGACCTCACGGTAGCCTGGAGAGTGGGCCCAAGGCCCTGCAGTGGCCCAGAAGGCCTCACAGCAGCCTGGAGAGTGGGCTCAAGGCCCTGCAGCAGCCTGAACAATGGGCCCAAGGCCCCACGGTGGCCTGGAGAGTAGGCCCTTGGGCCCGGGAAGGCCTCATGGGGGCAGAGGACTGACTAGGTATCACTCTCCCTTCTGGGGTGTCACCCGGTGTGGCCCGCAACCCCCATCCCCACAGTGACACTACTGTGAAAGATCACAGCCTAAATTTAATCAAAACCACTATGTCTCAAGATGTATTTGTAGAAGAAGAAGACTCCCACCAGCAATCAAAGCACATGGAGTTCTTTCGTCCTCCGGAAGTCTTGCATCCAGAAAGGGCTACATCTGCAGTGGACCAGCCTAATGCTGAGGAACTGGATGGTGTGCAAGAAGCGGAGCCATGTATCCAAATCCAGATGAGAAGGTCAGAATGCTCCAATAAAGGGATGCCACCTGACAGATTCTCTTATCAAGCCACAGAAGAATTAATTCCACAACCCTCTGATTAGAAGAAGATAAAGGAAATTCCAAAAACAGATTCTGAGAAGTGGGTGCAAGCTGCTAGTGAGGAAATGCAATCATTATATATAAAAAATAGACATGGACTTTGTCAGAATTGCCAGAAGGAAAAAAGGGAAGATATTCAGATATAATAAATGGACTTACACTACAAGTTATGTGAATAATCTGATCCTGTACACTGAGGACAAATCAGATAGTGAAGATATAATCCAAAATCTCAAGAAAGATATTGATATTAAGAATTTGAGATATATCTCACACTATCTTGGAGTGTAAATACAAAGGGGCAGTGATGGAAGTTTCTTCCTGAATCAAAAACAGAAGATACTGGATCTTCTGGACTGTCTTGGTCTGAAAGATGCAAATGCTATGCCAGTTCCAATGGAAGTACATTAAGAAATCAGAACCTTTACAAAATGGAGACAAGTATAGGACTGCAGTTGGAAAATTATACATTGCCAACTTCATTAGACCTGACAAAGCAAATACTGTAGGTATCCTATGCAGAATGATCAACTCTCCTACTGAAAAAGATTTCGTTGCAGTTAAGAGAGTTACCAGATATTTAAATGAATAGCAGATCACAGACTGATGTTGCCAGCCTGTCACCAACTACAGCTGATTACCTATGCAGATGCAGACTGATCTGCAGATCTGGCAGATAGAAAGTCAACCAGTGGAAACCTTATCTTCTATGGTAGAGGAGTTGGAAGTTGGAAAGTAAGAAGCAATCTACAATCACAAATTCTTCTACTGGTGCTGAGTGTATTTCAGCAAAAGCAGCATGTGACAAAATCAAATGGCTGCACAACTTACTCATGGACTTTGGGATTACAGAACCTAAACCAACAATTTCGATGCAAGACAATCAGAGCTGCATCAAGATTTCTCAGAGTGAAAAGCCACTCAAGAAGAAAATTGAAATTGCATTTCACAAGGTGAGAGAAATGTGTCAGAGTGGACTTGTCCAACTGGACAACACTGAGGTTATGATTGCAGACATCCCCACTAAATCTCTACCAAAAGATCAGTTCCAGAGACTATGCGAAGGGCTGAAGATCCTTGATGTTGGTCCAAGAGAATGAGAAGGGGATTGTTGGAAGAATTATGCATTGCATCCTCCTGTCTCTCCTTAGATAGAGTGAAATAAAAAAATCTTGTCATTCCTCTTTGCACTTTGATGATCAAATAAGGGTGCCCAATATCTGTCCAGGGAATGTTGTTAACTGTCCTCAAGCTGGCCCTGACTCATAGTGACCCTGAGAATGAGATACTTCTAAGATTCCCTATCCACAATAGCTCTTCTCAGGTTCTGCAGACTCAAGGCTGTGGCTTCCTTTATTACATCTATCCATCTAGTATGTGATCTTCCTCTCTTCCTACTGACATCTGTCTTTCCAAGCATTAGCATCTTTCTTAGTCAGTCATGCCTTCTCATGATGTGACCAAAATATGACAGCCTCAATTTGGTCATCTTGGCTTCTAGGGAGAGTTCAGGCTTGACTTATTCTAGGACCTATTTGATTATCTATTTAGCTATCTATGGTTTCTGCAGAACTCTTCTCCAGGACACATTTCAAATTAGTTGATTTTCTTTCTTTCTTTCAGCTTTCTTCACTGTCCAGCTCTCACACACATACACAGTGATGGGAAATACGATAGTATGGACAATCCCAGTTTTAGTGTTTAGTTGTATGTATTTTCACATCTTTCATAGTGCTTTCATAGCTGCCCTTCCTAGACCTAGTCCATCTCTGTTTAGCCAGCCACAGGGAAATGGAGTGCCCACTATGGGATAGTCTAGTTAGAATTAGTTGTGTAGAGACTCATTCCTACCACCTGCTGTGAGGGATACTGGATCCCAGCTGTTAGAAGACGGTGATGCTTCTTAGCTATATATCACCAGCTGCATCACTTACCACCAATAAAACATATCATTTAATAATATTGGATGGTATCCTGTGTGGAGTTTACATCATTGCAAACTGACTTATGACCACATAAAGGTGAACCATGATGTTGCACAATGTTCATATTCTCAGCAGGGGAGCACAACATCTCCTGATGCACAATGTGACCCAAAGCACGATGTGTCCTAATGCACAATGGGACACATTGTGCATTGGGACACATTGAACCATGGGAGCTCCCATTGCACAATGGGACATCTTGCATAGTTCCTGCTATCCATCATTGTTAAGATGACAGATGTAACTCTGCCATACTAATGTTACACATTAGAGCCTCTAATGCAGGATCTTGGCAATTTTCTGTTGTTGTTGTTGTTAACTGCCCTTGAGTCAGCCCCAACTCATGGCATTCTTTAAAGGAACTTAAGTAAGGTAGGATAAAGACCCTTCTTCCATTAAACAGAAAATTGGGGAACGTTATTATAGCCCCTTATTTCCCTATAGGAAAAACCAAACAGCAATACTATGCTGTATGCAAGTGAGTATCAAGAAAAAAGGAAGCAGAGTGGTATAGAAGGAAGGACCGTGATGCAAGTGTGGGCATGGATATCACCAGCAGCACATTATCCCTTGCCCATCATTCACAGATCAGTGTGCCAAGAAGTCTTTTATGTATTCTTTGTAGAATCTGAGAGTGGAACAGACTGCCTTAGAGGGTGGTGGACTTGCCTTCTTTGGAGGTCTTTAAAGAGAGATTGGATTACACTCTCTCAGGATTGCTTTAGTTGTGTAATTCCTTCCTGGCAGGGAGTTGGACTCCATGGCCCTGTTCCAGCTCTATGATTCTATAATGTCTGGAGATTCAATGTATCACAGAAGTGGGCAACTGTGGAGAGTCAAGTGACTGACCCACCCCATTTACCATCATCTTTGCATTCCAGTCCCTGTAACCACCCATTTCCCCCCCAATTGGAAGTGACCAGAAGGTCACTTGTGGTCTTCTAAAAGCCATGCTCTTGCATCAGAGGCTACAGTTCATAACTTTAAAATGTCATAACTATATCCCTGGCAGGACATACAACCCATCTAGTGAATTGCAACAATACATATTGGGGCATCCTGCAAGTGTCTTGCTATGCAATAAGAGTTCTGTTGTACAACAAGTCCATTGTGTTCAAGTGCCCATCATGCAATGGATCCATTAGCATTCTGATGCCCAAAAACCATGGCACAATAGCCACACAGTTGGCTCCATTTGGGGAACAGTCCTGTAGTCAGAGCTACATCTCTGCTTTCCCCTGAAAACTCGCCTTTACAGAATCATAGAATCATAGTTGGAAGAGACCACAGGGGCCATCCAGTCTAACTCCCTGCCATGCAGGAACTCTCAGTCAAAGCATTATGTGATTGTAAGTCAATTTAGTAAAGTTAAAGTTAAAGGTATTCCCCGTTGACAAGGTTATCAAGTTGTGTCCGACCATACAATCATGTACTTAGCAGGATGCCAGCTGCTATTTGGCTCCTTTCAATGGTGTTAGGGATTGCACTGAAATGATAATCTTGCCTTTTATTCTGTATGGCCACTGCTGCTAGAAGGGTCTGTGCAGCCAAATGGAAAAAGAGAGAATGCCCAGGGAGTAAGGACTGGCTTTGTAAACTGTTAGATTGTATGATGCCAGATAAGCTTACATCACTTTTAAGGGGAAGAACTTGGGAAAACCAGAAAAAAGGAATGGGAGCCTTTGATAGTTTTTCTGAAAGAAAGTGAACATGGAAAAAGGAAGTGTATGGAAGTTTAATATACAACTATAATTAACATAAAGCTTTTGTTTTAGAATAAATATTTGAGTTATATGTAAAAGGTAAATATGATTTATGCGATATACATGGATTTAGATGAATGAAGATGAAGTATGATAACATAATCTCACTATAATATGTTAAGGAGAAGAAGAATTGATGAAATTATAATATGGATATAAGCATATGGATTCAAAAGTGGAAGAGAGAGTTATAGTTTAGAATGAACTAACCTATATTGAACTCAGGAACTGTTGTCTTATTTGGTTTGATATGTTTTGTATTTCTTTTGATGTGCTTTGTATATGTGTATGTATTAATGTGTTTTTAATGTTCATATTATAAAATAAAATATTAAATATTTAAAAAGAGAAATGATAAGCTTGCACCCTCAAGATTTTCCATATTTCATTCATTTATGGCCAAGGGGATCTCAGTTGCCAGGGAGGGGCTTGGGGGGGGTGTCACATATGGCCCACACACTTTATAAAGTCCAATCCCAGTGTACTAGAATATCATAAGTTATAGCAAATTAGTTGTTTGATACCTCTTCTATGGTGGCTATGTGCCCTACATTATAGATGGCAGTCCTCTGAAGACATCTTATTTGAAGGCCTCTCTGGACTGCTTCACATCCCATCTTAGTCAATATCTCTCAACAGAGGAGCTTATCACATCGTTAAATAAAACGACTTACCTGATCCAGCTTAAAATTTAAATTTAAATTTAAATCGGGCAGCATCCTGATATTATCACAAGGATTTAGCCGCTGAATTTGCCACCTGAATTCCTGGCTCCGAAAAGAGCTGCACTGAGTGGCCCTGGGATCTGATTTAAATTTTAAGCCGGATCAGGTAAGTTGGTTTATTTAACGATGCGATAAGCTTCCTAAACTACATCATAGAGTTGTTGTAAAGATAGAAATAGCAAGGAGGACCATGTACATCACTTGAGGAGATCGAATGGAGATTGAGGGACTTTCATGGTCCCTATGCATCCCCTAAATTAAGGAATACAAAGGGATCATGAATACCAAACTGTAACAAATGCATGATTCTACGTTGTTGTTGTCAACTGCCCTAGAGTCAACTCTGACTCATGCCAACCCTTTGAATAAGACACCTCCAAGGGAGGGGTCCACTACTATTCTGCTTAGGTCTTAGAAATTCAGGCCTGTAACCTTCTTAATTTAGTCTAGCCATCTGGCATGTGGACTTCCTCTCTTTTTGCTGCCTTTTACTTTTCCTAGCATTATTGTCTTTTCTAGTGAGTCATGCCTTCTCATGATGTTGCTGAAGTACAATAGCCTCAATTTAGTTATCTTGGCTTCCAAGGAGATTTCAGACTTGATCTGTTCAAGGATCCATTTATTTGTCTTTTTGTCTGTTGAGGGTATCCAGCACTCCATCTCAAATGAGTTGATTTTCTTCTTACCCCTTTTCTTCTTGGTCCAGCTTTCACATCCGTACATGGTAATGGGGAATACAATAGATTAGACAATTCTAACTTTAGTGCTCAATTATATATCTTTACGCTTTAGGATCTTATCTAGTTCTTTCATCGCTGGTCTCCTTATTTCTTGTCTCTAGTCTCATTTCTGATCAATGCTTGATCTAAGGCAGCGATCGGCAAACTACGCACTGCGGGCCGAACCTGGCCCTTTCAGGCCTTGTAACCAGCCCGTGGCTGGTCCTGCTGCTGTTGCTGCTGCCGCTGCCACGCACACGCTGCCACCGCCATGCATGGGCGACGCGGGGCACCACTTTGTGTTCCAAAATGGCGCCCGCGCTCGTGCACGGATGCGCACGATGGCGGGCGCCATTTTGGAATGCAAAATGGTGCCGGCATCGTGCGCATGCGCTTGCGATGCACGGCGCCGTTTTGCGTTCCAAAATGGCGCTTGCCGTCGTGCGCATGCATGCGCGAGCACGGGCGCCATTTAGGAATGTAAAATGGTGCCCCGCACTCGCGCCTGCATGCGTACGATGGCGGGAGTAGTGCACATGTGTGTGTGAGCGCGCGCGAGCACACCTCCGGTGCTATTCCCCCCCCCCTTCGGCCCGCCGACGATCGGGGGACAGCGGAACCGGCCCCACCCCCAAAAGGCATGCCGACCCCTGATCTAAGGTATGAATTTCCTCATTGTCCAGGTTGAATTTAGATTACACATGCATAACTCCCCAACAGGATTCTGGCCATAACAAATAGATAGATTGAGGTCCAGAGCAATGGAGGACAGAAGGTCTTGGAGATATCTCATTCATGGGGTTGCCATGAGTCGAGATCAACTCTAGGGCAGTTAACAACAAAACAAAAAAGTTTGGTTTAAAGAGAAGAACCAGCCATATGATGGAGGAGCAGTGCATTTAAACTTGCCAATCCAGAGTTAGCCCTGTAGCATCTGCAAAGTTAGATAGTTGCAAACTGAATGGATTTTGCAGCCTTTGGCTGATATGCTGCACAAGATTCCAGTGGAGAATGCCTGTGGTCAGTCAGAATTTGGAATTGCATAAGTTCTGGCGCTGCCACTTGCTATGGACTTTGCATTTGGCAAGATAGATAGCTGGGAGCTGAGTCTCAGGTGTATAGATGTCCATGGTCCATGTCCAACTGCCTCCCCAGTCCCTTTTGTGAGATGCTGTTCCAAGTCTTACAGACACTGAGCAACAATGCCAACTTTTCCTTGCAATATTAAAACTAAATTAGCCTTAGGCTAGCATCCAACAAAAGAGAAGGCATGTATGGGTAGCTCTTTCCTCTGTTGCTGAAGAAACATGGAAATTTGCCTATTCTGTTTTTTTAAAAAAAAGACTTGTCTCTTCAATTGTGGAAACTGCTATGAAGCCTGTGTTTAATAAAGGTATACCTTTACTTTTCATTTTGTCCCATGAAAGCCCCTGGGCCCAGTGGCTGTAATTCAGAGGAGAGGACAGAGCTTAGAATGGTTACTTTCACTGTACTATAACTCCTGGTAGCCTGTACTATAACTCCTGTCCAAGGATTTTGGAAGTCATAGTGCAAAAAGGAGCTTTTCCAAACGGTGATGGCTGGTGGTTCCCATCTACCAGTAAGTGTGAATCAGCATGTCATAGTGGTTTGGATGTTGGACTATGGCTCCGGAGACTAGGGTTCAGTTCCCAGTTCAGCCATGAAACCCACTGAGTGACCTTGGGCAAGTCACATGTTCTCAGCCTTAGGGGAAGACAGTGGCAAACCTTCCCTGAACAAATCTTGCCAAGAAACCCCAGAAATGACCTGAAGGCACCCATCACACACACATATACAGTAAGTGCAGTGAACCCACTCCAGGTTTTATTCTCAGCTTTAAAGGAGATATACAAGGGGCTAGGGTTCAGTAGATTGAATAGCTCCTTTAAAGTTCAGACTATAACCCAAAGCATGATCTTTTCCCAAACTCTGAGAGAGAGAGAAATGATTAGAACAAGTCTTTCAATATTTGGGAATGGAAAATCAAAATTCTCATTCTGCATCAGAAGTCATTTCTGACTCAGGGCGACCCTAAGGTGACTCTGTCACAGGGTTTTCTTGGCATGTTTTGTTCAGAGGGGGTTTGCCATTGCCATCCTCTGAGGCTGAGAGAGTGTGACTTGCTCAGGGTCACCCAGTGGGTTTACATGATCAAGCTGGGATTTGAACCCTGGTCTCCAGAGTCATAGTCCAAAGCTCAAACCACTATGCCACACTGTCATAGTCATCAGACTATCATCAGAAATTGCCCATTAATATTTATTACCAGGGGTCACTGCATGTTCTATAGAGTATTCTGGGGGTAGGGACAATCCAGGCAATTGTATCAAGCCATATCATATATTTTATACTTTGATTTATACTTTGTTGTGTTTTTAATCTCTGTTGTTAAAAGTGTTGTTAGCCTCCTTGAATCCCATTATTGAGAGAAAGGCAGGATATAAATTACCCTTCATATCCACGGATTGAACTGTCTATGGGTTGAATATATTTCCAAAAATATATAAATCCCAAAAAGCAAACCTTGATTTTGCTATTATATATGAGGGATGCTATTGTTTTTAATGGGACTTAAGCATCCACAGATTTTGGTATCCATGGAAGGATCTTGGAACTAAAACCCAGGGGATACCAAGGGGCAATTATAATAATAATAAGCAACAACAACAATAATATCAACAAGCCAGTTCTAACAGCTTTCCTCTTCATCAGAGGAAGGTCTTTTGTAAATCTAATAGGTCCTATTTGCTTGTTCAAGACCAAGCCATCCCTAAATAAAGCAGGAATATTTCACAATTTGGAAAAGTTACTATTAGGGGGCCACAGCTACAAGAATCCAACCAGCATGGGTGTTTTGGGACTACAGCTCCCATAATTATCTGGCCAGGCTGGCCACTAGCTGGGGTCGGTCTGGGTGGAGGATTCTGGAAGATGTAATCTAGAAAGGCAATGTTTCAAAGCTCTGTGAATAATAAAGTCTGTAATGTAGTGTTTTCTATCCCCCATACACACACATTCATTCAATTACTCACACACTTTCTTATCTCCCTCCGCACTCTTTTTCACAGTCACAGGCACACACATTCATTATACCAGTTAAGGGAGATCTTGAAATGGACAGATAGAACAACTGTTATAATGAGTCGGGCTAAGGAAGAGTAAGGAAGAAAAATCTTTAAAATCTTATTTTCTTCCCCAAACTATAAAAACAAGAAATGAGCTGAAAGGAAATACTTATCATTGCTAATATGTTGCAGCCGCAAACAGTTCTCCTTCATGGAAATTCAGAAGAAAGATGTTTTCAAATGTGAGCATAGCCATGTTAATCTGGAATATCAGTATGCAAAGGGATTTTGTAACACCTTTGAAACTGTGTGAAAGACGTTGTAGCATAAGCTTTTGTAGACTTGGACTACTCATATACAAGTTGTTGCTGATGCTACAACTTCTTTCACACATTCTCAAAGGTGCTATGTGAGATCCCTTTGCATTCACATTTGCATTCATGTCTTGGCTCTTTAACCTCTCGTGATGACATATGAATGGCTGGGCTGAGTGGGGCTGACTTTTGAGTAGGCACACTTAGAGTTGTGCCTTAAAAAATGGGTTGGTGCTAGCCACTTCGAAAAATTTCTGTTGCAAAAATTACTGAAGTCATGCACATGGCATGGGTCTACTGAAAAGAGTTGACCTAAGACACTATGGTGTCTGAGGCAAAGGGCAAAATGGTTCCCCCGCCTTGTTCCATGCACAGAAACCAACTGGGCTGGCAGTTCACCATTTCAGCACTGCAATTGCAACAGGCTGGGGTCTTGCACAACACCTAAATGCTGGAAGTTAAAGGTGCAGAGTAGGCTTCAAGAAAAAAGAATCCTTCCCTCTGGAATGGCAGAGGGGCTCAAACCCACTGCTGCCCACAGCACTTGCCAGCTGAGGTAGTAATAGGTTCACCTTAGGATAGCCATAAGTTGGAAATGATTTGAAGGCAAACAACAAAAATAACAGTTGGAAGAGACCACAAGGGCCATCCAGTCCATCCCCCTGCCATGCAGGAAGACACACTCAAAGCTCTCCCAAGAGATGGCCATCCAGTCTCTGTTTAAAAACCTCCAAAGAAGGTAACTCCACCAGCCTCCAAGGCAAGAAAACCCTGTGATAGGGTTGCCTTAAGGTTTCCATAAGTCAGGAACTACTTGAAGTCACACAACAACAATAGCTATTAAATCATCTTATGAATGGGGGCCATCGTTAGATACTTTGCATACTTCAAAATGTGGTAATCTAGTCCTGCTGTGTTTGAAGAAGGTGTTGTGTGTTTTCAAGTCATTTCCAACTTACGATAACCCTAAGGCAAATCTATCATATGGTTTTCTTGGCAAGATTTCATGGAGTCACAGAGTAGGAAGAGACCTCAAGTGCCATCCAGTTCAACCCCCTGCCACGCACAAATACACAATCAAAGCACACACACCACATAGTGTGTTTCACTGTCGAACAGCTCTTACTGTCAGGAAGTTCTTCCTAATGTTATTTTTCCTATAGTTTGAATCCATTACTGTAGGTCCTATTCTCTGGAGCAGCAGAAAACAAGTTTGCTCCATCCTCAATATGACATCCCTTCAAATACTTAAACAGGGCTATCATATCACCGCTTAACCATCTCTTCTCCAGGTTTAACATGCCCAGCTCCCTAAGTCTCTCCTCTCACAGGGCATGGTTTCCAGACCATTCACCATTTTGGTCGCCTTCCTCCGGACATGCTCCACCTTGTCAATATACTTTTTGAATTGTGGTGACCAGAATTGGACATATTACTGACCAAAGCAGAATAAAGTGGCACTATTACTGTTGTATCACTATGCCTAACTATATGGCTAACTTTGGCAGGGAACATTCTGAAGTGCCACATGGATTACATGGCTGTGCATGTTGGCCAAATCATTTGCCACAGTGTAACAGACTTATTCTGCAGGGAGCAGCAGAAGCAGAGTTGCTCATAGAACAATGTTGTGCATTGTGGTTGCATATTGTAGTTGTGCACTGTACATAGCTACAGTGCATTGTGCTTTGCAAATGGTGGTTTCACATTATGCATTGAGTACGGTTGCCATATTCTAGTCCCCCATATCCAGGTATTTAATTTGTATCTTATGAAAATTATTATAATACATATCATTAATTTGCATTCTGATTGTGCAAATTCAACACATTAATGTGAAGTCGAGGGCTTTCATGGCTGGCATCCATCATTTTTTTGTGGGTTTTTCGGGCTGTGTGGCCATGTTCTAGAAGAGGTTTTTTTTTTTCTGACGTTTCTCCAACATCTGTGACTGGCATCTTCAGAGAATGATTCTCTGAAGATGCGAGCCACAGATGCTGGCAAAACGTCAGAAAGAAACTCTTCTAGAACATGGCCACACAGCCCAAAAAACCCCCACAAAAACTATCAGCACATTATTTATTGCACTTTTTCTACCATTATATTTCAACCTCAGTACCAGTACCAAGCTAAGAGGTCTTTTTTCCTTCTTTTCCCTAGCTGGTGTGAAGAGAGGGAGGCTTCCAAGTAGCCCCAGAAAATAAAGGGACTCCCTTTACTTTCTCAATGCTATTTGGAAGTAAAGTTTCCCTCTGCTGCCTAGCCGTAAGCTCCAGTCGCTGACACAATCACACAAGACAAGGCCATCTCTACTTGCCTCCTTTCCTTTTCCCATCTTCTGCACCTGTCAGGGAAAGGGGGAGGGAGTGGAAGAATAAGGTGGTAATGCTACTCCTTTGCAGTAGCAACCAGAGCCTGCAGGGCAGAATGAGTCTCCCACCACTGCCAGTCTTCTTGCATGGTTTCCTGCTTCATTGCCACTGTCACATTTTAACCTACCCATCAGCCTGCAACAAAAGAGAAATCTGTGATTTACTGCTTCAGCTGGCCAGGACTTTTTTAAAGTCCCTTGAATCTGGGATTTTCCAGGTTTTCCGGGACAAATGGCAACCCTAGCACTGAGAAATTGCACATAGTCATCGACTAAGATGGTTAATTGTGTAATGTTGCTTTTTTTTGCATGTGGGACTGTGTAGTGCTGGCACAGTATATCTCCACATGTGAATATTTATGCTACACTGAGGGGATCTTGGATTGCAACCATGGAGAAATGGTCGTTTCTGCATACTCTCGTTTCAAAGGTTTCCTTTAGAGCACAGCCCATTCACAATTTAGCAAAAATGTCACCTTGGAAATGTCACAGATAGGCTTGCATTCCAAATCCCTGGGAGGAGGGCAGGGAGGTTTTGGGGAAACAAGGTGTTTTAGGGATTCCAGGGAAAGAAAGAAAAAAATGAGATCACCTCATACTTAAAAAGAAAAGAAAAATCTTTGGCTTGTCATAACTTAAGTGTCTTGGCCCCCAGACAAAGTGTTTGGCTTCATCTATTAGTCTTGGCAAGGACAGGTGATTTTGAAGAGTTTTGGTCCATTTAATGACAGAATTATTACGTTAATGAAAGAGGGGTGTGTATTATGTGATGATTAGTGTGGGGAGTTCTAAATACCCTTTTGCTGGCATGAGTGCATTTTCCTAATAAAAAAAGATTGAGAGAGCTTAGAGAGAGATAATCTTGCCTTATTATAATACTCAGAGGTGATGAACCAGAGATGCCTGTATTTTTGTAAAAAAAGAACAGACACATAACAAACCCATTTTGTTCTCTTGTGTTCAATGCTAATTTGAAAAGCTTAAAAGTAGCAAAAGTGACCAACCATGCCATCTAGCGGCTAAAGAGAATTTTTTTAAAAAATGATGATGTGTGCATTTCCAAGATGCATTGATCTTTCTGACTTATGGCAACTGTAAGGCAGAACTATCATGGGGCATTCTTGGCAAGATTTGTTTCAAGGGGGTTTGCCATAGCCTTCTTCTGAGGCTGAGAGAATGTGACTTGCCTAAGGTCACCCAGTGGCTTTCCACGGCCAAGTGGGGCTTTGAAGCCTAGTCTCCAGAGTTATAGTACAACCCAGAGCTGTCGTCCAATAGCATTTTTAAAACTGATTTTAAAACTAGCTTTTAGATATATATTTAAAAATCTATTATTAAAGAATTGTTTACAGGCATAACAAAGCTTCTGATAGCGAAGCTCCTTTTCATTAAGGATTTTTATACCCATTTGTTGTTGTTGTTGTGTGCCTTCAAGTCATTTCTGACTTATGGCGACTCTAAGGCAAACGTATCATTTTTCTTGGCAAGATTTGTTCAGCGGAGGCTTGCCATTGCCTTTCGCTGGGGCTGAGAGCATATGACTTGCCCAAGATCACCCAGTGGGAAGTTGAAGGCTTTCGTGGCAAGCATCCATACTTTTCTCTGGTTTTTTTGGACTGCATGGCCGCATTCTGGAAGAATTTATTCCTGACGTTTCACCTGCATCTGTGGCTGACATCTTCGGAGGGTGGTGGTATGGAGATGTGTGAGGTATATATATACCTATGGGACCCTAGTTTGGGAGGAAGTGTTTTTTATGTTAATGGTGCAACCTCCCAGAGGGCCTTCTCAATGACCGCTCCCAGACTTTGGAACAGCCTGCAGGACGAGATCCGTCATATTACGACCTTAGATAGCTTTAAAAGGGCTGTCAAGATGGATTTCTTCCGGCAGGCCTTTCCTGACTAGATTTCCCGGTACCAGAAGTTGGCCCATTTTTCTGTCTATTACTCCCCGCTGCTGCAGTTGTTGTTTATTTTTGTAGATTGTTGTACTTTGCTTTATTTTAAATACTGTTTTTATTTATGATTGTTTAATAATTTTTTAAGGGGTGGGAGGGGTTGGGATTTGGGATGGTGATTTTATTGTGCCGTATTTTTATGCTGTAAGCTGCCCTGATTGCTTTGCAGAGGAGCGGGATATAAATAAATTTTATTATTATTTATTATTATTACTTGCAAAATCAGTACACAAACAAATATACAGAAGACTAGGAAAAAGTACTAAAATATTTGAATCAGAAATTGGGGGAAACATCTATACTAGACTAGCTCTAGACTTCAATGAACAAACAGTGACAGCATAAATAATAAACATGCAAAAACAAAATTAAAATAAGAACTGTATTATTATTGATATATCTTTATAAAAATATAAATTAAAAATGCATAGAATGAAGGAAAGATTGTTGCTATTTTTCCAATGAGAGGTAGAACTAGACATCAAAATTTTAATATAAAATCCAAGAGTCTGTAGACAAGGAAGTAACAATTGTGATATATTATGAAGGATGGTCAAACAGCATTATTACAAATATGGAATTATCACCATAGCAAGACCAATTTGGAATGAATGGTTATGGGATATAGTGTATATAATGTTTAATGTTAAATGTTACAAGTTTGAAAAAAAAAGTGGAATTATATACCACTGAGTTTTTTGTGGGTTTTTGTGTTACGTGGCTGTCTTCTGGAAGAATTTATCCCTGATGTTTCGTCTGCATCTGTGGCTCCCAACCTGTGCTCTGAGGAGCCCTTAGGGCTCCACATCTGTAGCATCCCTCCACAGATGCAGGTGAAACATCAGGGATAAATTCTTCCAGAACACAGCCACATAGCCCCAAAACCCCACAAAAAACTATGGATGCCAGACATGAAAGCCTGTGACTCACCTGAAGCTATCTTGTATGGCCATCCATGTTTCACAGCAAGCAGGGAAGATCTGATTGTTGGTTGTCTGCTAAGTGTTGTTGTTCCCCACCTTGATTCATAGGGAGAAGCAGGTAAGAAATAAATATTATTATATTGTTATTATCTTTATCATCAGATAAGGTCTGGCTACCTCCACTCCTATAGCCAGACATACAAAGATAATATCAGCAGTGAGGTCCATGAGGGTCCTCCTGGAGGGGTGTCTCACCACTACTATAATCAATATATTGCAAACAATATTTGTCTGGTGGGGGCACTTGCCATGCATAGCTGATCCTCCTGCTCACCTTGAAGCACAGAATGCCCATGTGAGGCAGCTTTGGGGCTTTACAGTAAGTCATGACTGGCACACTGGGCATTATGTGGAGAGGACAGGAATACTAATCCCTGCAGCACCTGAAAAAGCTGGCCATATACCTCTTATCTTTCCCTGTATCTACCTTTGAAGGCTCCCATGTGCTGAGAAGTAATTAAACCCTTTTAGGTAATATATGCATTAATAAATACATGGAATAAAATAATCTTGCCATCTGTAATTTGTTGCATCTCCTCCACATGGTTTCAAGGCACACATAGGCATGCAGGTCAGGGCAGCAGTGTGGTGATGTCCATTTGCGCTGACATTGCAATACATAGGAGAAATGCACATGTTGTAGTACAAGTGGGAAATGCATTCAATGCTTGCTTTCATCTGAGCATGCCTCGTAATGCATCCAGATGCATAATTCTTGCTCCAGGAAAAGAACCTATGACTACAGGCTGTTTCTGCACATGAATTTCCCTTTACTAGAGCATGGTAATGTAGCAAAATACACATGGTGAGCTACAATAGATGTGGGAAGAAGATGGATCTGGATCCATCTTGGTAACTGCAGTAGAGTAGGGGAAAGGATTTCTGATTACCAAATATTTAGATAATAGTAATGATTCCCCATCTTACCCTACATTAGGGGTGAAATGAACAAATCTGGGGAAACCAGAAGTCTGCATATATATTCTGTATGTACACTGGGGGTCATTTCATTGGAGTGACCAGCAGCAATGCATTCAGCTATTTTCCTTTAGCTTGACATGCTGATGGATGTCTTCTATAGACTTTCCAGGAAGCCTTGGTACTGGTAATCCCTGCCAGTGCCTGTTGCAGTGTGTCCAGGAAAACAACTGGACTCATTGCTGCTGATCACCTCACTTTCCAGCAACCCAGAGATGGTCTGGGAAGAATGGCTGTGCAGTTTATAAAATGGTTTGGGGGAAGACTAGAATTGGAAGACATAGGCACGGCGATACAGACATCTCCTGATGCAGGATCTTGGCCACTGTCTCCATTTCTTCAAACCTTTCAACAGTTTTGACAGCCAGGAAAAGCAGAAAAGTTCCATATAGTTTAAAGCCATTGGGCGAGCATTCTTCTCTGAGCCATGCTATTTGTGTATTCCTGCATAACAGGGGGTTACAATAGATCAGCGGTTCCCAACCTGTGCTCCAAGGAGGACTTAGGGCTCCGCATGCACTTCCCAGGTACTCTGCAGTTAAGACTCTGCAGCTGCTCCAGGAAAATGAAGGAAATAAAATTTAATGAAATTAAAGAATAAGAAACAAAAAGTAGAATAAAAAAAGAAAAGAAAACCATTAACCTGTAAGACATAGGGTAGGCCTCTGCCATAGAAATTGATTCTAAAAAAGCTTCTGCAAGTCAAAAAGGTTGGGAACCCCTTCACTGGATGGTCCCTGTGGTTCCTTCCCACTAAGACCCACTTTCATTTAATGCAGGGGTGGGAATCATGCAACCCTCCAGTGTAACTCGCAGCATTTCTCATTACTAGCTAAGGTAGCAAGGGCTACTAAGAGATGAGTGTTGTCTATAGAACCACGTGACTCCTACTTTAACTAATCCCATTTAGTTAAAAAAAACAACACCTTTATTTGATTCCCTTTCTGGCTTTTAAAAAGGCACCTTTGACAACTCCTTGCACTTTCTTCAAGCCTACTTCTATCTTACTAATGACCTTTTCCCTGCTGATGCTCAGAATCTGTGATTCTTGGCCAAATTTCAAATATAGGCATGTACTGCCTTTGCACTTTTCTGCCTCCTACCCTAACTGCTCCAGCAATGTATGCAGCTTTCGGGAGAAAAAGCAGAATTCCAACGCTTGCATTAAACAAAGAAGTTTGGGGAAAATAGTAGGATTCAGACAACTTTTCCAAATGGTTCTATTCAAAGTTCTATAGTATTAAGGATTCTAAGAGTTGTGTGGGGGGCAGGCGGGGGGAGGTTGGTGTTGGTACAGACAGAAGCCACAAAGTGCACTTTCCCCACATTATTTTTCTCAACAGAAGGCATGAACAGAGCTTTGCGGGAAGCAACAAAGTGGGCCAACCATGCTAACCAGGTCACTTGAGAATGGGCTTCAGGTAAGACTGGGAACGTAAATCACCTGAAAGGGGGCACAGAAATTATTTTTCTTTTTGCAAATAGAGTCACTTTACATTCCAAAGTCTGCAGAATGCTCAGCACGTGGGATTGTATTAATTTTCCATTTAGCATAAATAACTGCAATAACTTAGCTGTTATGAAAAGATAGCACAATCAGTTTTTTTTAATTACACAGTTAACAAGGGAAGGATTTTTTTTTTTTTTACAAATGCACTTCATATAAGAATAGTTTTAATACAGAAAATAGGTCTCTATACAATTTACAGAGAGCATGTAAGGGGTTTGTCTCTGAATATGATCCACCTAATTAAATAAAAATTAATACTTTCTCATCTGGTTTATACATCAGGTGAGACATCAAGACATACTATTTTAAATCTGCAAGAGGCTGATGTACTCCCCACTGAAACAAAAGCTGTATATGGTTCTTGAGCAGACCATTCAAGTATCTAAACACATTCTTTTTTTTAGAAAAAAGTACAAAGTATTTTCATAGTTAACACCATAAATTCAAGTCAAGGTACACTGATGAGAACCTTAACAAGGCAGCATTTTACTGTGATTATAAAATTAAATTAGGTAACACAGGAATAATAGTGAAGGAGTAGTAGTTAACCTACATTTTATGAAAATGAATTTTGAAGAAAAATACTGTATTGATGGTATAATGCAAATAACAATTTGTATCTAGGGACGTGTATGTATGTATATACACACACACACACACACACACTGATTATTTTTAAAAACCCAGTTCTTTTATAGGAATAAGTTAGGACAGAACAAAATCTAGTACGATACTGAGAAGATATCTGAAAGATAGACATGTAGATATACAGGTATATAGGTTTTTAAATATTTAGGAAACAATGTAGACAGATTCTAAGCACTTTTACAGTAACACCAATTTTAATGGCAGTTTAATTAAATATTTACCTTTTTCTACAACATCAAAAATTTGGGGCTAAATCCAGTTGTTAGACTTAACTAGAGCAATGCCTACTGATTAAATGAGTCAATACTTATGTATATTTCTTAGATTCACTTTGTCTAGTCAAGATTAACAACTGGATTTAGAACCACATGTGGCTTCTCCTTCATTTTTGAAAAAAGAGTGGTGAATTCAAAATCAAGATTAAGCACTGAATAACACTGTCAATTTTGGCTTACAATTACATTTCAAACCCTCAGTCCCGCAATATTTATGCTTAATCAATACTGGGTTTCTCCAAAAATTAATCTGGCATTAAATGACTTTCGCAATAATCCATTGAAACAAGTATGTAAACCAGGGGTAGGCAACCTTTCCCCTTTAAGGGCCGAGGGACTTCAGCTACCAAAAGCCTCAGCCATGTTGGCCAATAGTCCCATGTTGGCCAATAGCTCCAGGAATTCTGGGAGCTGAAGTCCCTCGGCCCTTAAAGGGGAAAGGTTGCCTACCCCTGATGTAAACCAATTCTGAAATAATCAGATAAGATGAACAATGTATTAATATTGCTCAACATAATTCACTAACAAGGTAGTATGAAACAACAGTTCCCATTATACTTTTCTTTTGCTCTCCAAAATACGCAGTGATTCACCAAGCTAAATTTTCCTACCACTCATTTTGCAGCGCAAGGAGTAGACCATACAACCATACAGTAAGGAGTCACATTGTGCTGGGTCACATGAAGAAAAGTATTTTTTCTAAAAAAGAGTATCGCTATTCCAGTGACTTGGCAAACTCAGCATAGTCAATGTATCCATCATTGTTCTTATCATCATCTTGCAATACACCATCTATTAAGCTAATTAGCTCCTCTTCTTTCATAGTCTGACTATGTTCGCCTCCTTCCTACAAGAAAAGAAGATGGATGGTTTCAGCAAAGCAAAAGGTTTGCAGAATGTACCAAAATCAGAATTCTTGTGAGAATTGCTTTAATAATGTACTAACTTTGCTAGGAAGTAGACAATGAGGGGGAAAAACATGTATGGGCCAAGGTGGGTCATGGTTCAAAAGCTACAATATCCTAGCCCTGGATATTTTCAAGATTGGAAGCCAGGCGTACAATCTCTTGACTTTGGGGATTCATGTTTATGGTTAGTAATGAAAGAATGAGACCTAAAACCTACCTTTTATACTAAACAGTGTTCCAAACCAAGGGTTTTCAAAGCACTGCAGATCAGGGTGCTGGGAAAGGATGACTGTAGCATTCTCCTGGCCATGGAGTGTGTTGAAACAGGCAGGTACAGCTGGACCCTGAGAAGTCTCTTCAGATGCCTGTCTGATTAACACCCTGACTGAGAGAGAGCTGCAGTCATCTTCTCCTGGTGCCCTAATCTGCAGCGCTTTGGAAACTCTTCAGCTGGGATGCTGCCTGTGGCTTACGAGGGAGGTTTTTGTGGATGGCACCAGCATATGTACAAGGAGGCATCGTAAAGTTTGAATTATCACCTTTAATAAAAATTTGACAGAAAGTTTGTTTTTATTTGTAGTTGTTAACTTATCTCTACGTAGTCACCATCCAGATTTACACATTTTCCCCAGCATTTCTTGACCCTCTGAATACCTGATATTGTAGAAGTCTGCAGATTGAGCTTTATGAGGGGGTATTACAAAGTAACAATTATCACCTGTAAGTTATTATGGTATATTGATGAAATTTTGTCAGCATCATCATTGGCTCCTAAGATATTGTGAAAATCAGCTCATTGTGTCATTTATTTTTGTGACAGGTTGTGCCAGAAGTGACAAGTGTAAAATCCTCATAAGGTGCAATCTGCAGACTTCTACAACAACGGTAACCGGAGGGTCAAGAAATGCTGAGAAAAATGTGTAAACCGGGATGGCGATTATGTAAATATAAGTAACAACTATAAATCAAAACACACTTTGTCAAAAAATTTTAAAGGTGATAATTAAAACGTTAGGATACCTCCTTGTAGCTATGAAGATGTAGCTCTGTTGTTGCTGCTATGTCTAACAATGCAGGATCTCTGCCTAAATTTTAATCTGACCTCCTTCTCAAAGCAGCGTTGCAGGATTTTTCATCCCTTGCCCTCAAATCACTTGAGTTCTGTAAGTCACTGGTTAATTCAAGTTCAGTTTAGGATGCAACCTTTCCTGGAAAGAATCCAGAGTTGCTAGTTTTAGACTGAACTGGCATTTAAAAAAATAAGTTGAATGTTAGAAAAATATAACACACATAAATATTACACATGCTGGCCTTGCGCCTAGGTATGGCCCACTAGATTTCCACTTCTGACAAAGCAGTCCTCACCTCTTTATGCACATGTGTTATTGCAGTGGCAAGCTCAAGCCCATCAAGCAAGTTGTTGCCATCGTAGTCATGCATTTTGAAGTAATGGAGTTGCAGCTCTTGTGGTGACATTTCTGATTCCGGTTTGTCTATGACTCCTTCTAAATGTTCCATGATATGGCTGTGAAATAAGATTATCACAACAGTAAAACATACAGCTATTCAAACTGTTGAGCAGAACAGTATAAGACAGGGAGTGGAAAACCTCTGCTCAACCTGACTCCCTTGAACTAGATGCAGCTCATAGAAATTACCTATCTAGTCTGCTAGGTTCTTCTGCTGTTATCTCTGCTCAAAGATGGGAGTCTATTTAAATCCCACATTCTATTTGCATGGAACTGAACTCTGCTTTGTAAGACAGTAACCAAGGTACAAAGAGTCTGTCCTCCATATCCATGGATTCTTTATCCATGGATTCAATCACCCATGGCTTGAAAAGTATAAAAGAGTATTTAAAAAGAGTATAAAAATACCAAAAGCAAACCTTGATTCTGTCATTTTATATAAGGGACAGCATTTTACCACACCATAATAATAATAATAATTATTATTATTATTATTATTATTATTTATATCCCGCCCCTCTGCTGGGCAATGGAAGCGGCGAACAAGATTAAAACAGAACAAAGTTAAAACAATTCCATCTCCCCCCCAATCCCTGACCCACCCCCCCATAAAAATCGAATTAAACTGTATAAGAATTAAAATACAAGTTAAACAGAGGGTAGGTGGTTCCTGGAAGCAAACCCCAGCAGATAACCACTGCAATCACCACAGTTAGTTGTGTGAATGCTCTACTGTGTGTGTTTTAATTTTGAAAAAAGCAGCTGTCACGGAGGCCTGTGAAAAATTATAGGCTGTGAAGAGGAGAAATTCAACTCTTTCTTTTCTCCCCTGCTTGGGTCTCAACAAGAAACAGCCTCACAAACTCTTCCCATGAAATGCAAACATCATTTTCAAATTAGGACACCTAGTTGTGGTAGGGAAAGAAAGGCAGTGGTTGAGGGGAATAATACTCTGCCTGTGCAGCTCTGGTGGAACCTCTGCTGATGCTGCTTATTGATGGGGAGGCAACTCAGAGTCCATCCATACAGCAGAAATAATCTGGTTTGACACTGTTTTAACTGCCTTGGCTCAGTGTTACAGAATCCTGGGAATTGTAGTTCATTGTGGCCCCAGACAGAGAAGGCTCCATGTCTCTCAAAACTACAGTTCCAGAATTCCCTAGCGTCAAGCTAGGGCAGTTAAGGTGGTCTCAAACTGGATTCACAACTGTTGGGAGGAAGGTTTTGCATGGAGTGCAAATGGCTAGAAAACAACTCCATGCACATTGTTCAAAGGGAGATATATACATATGTAAGCCACATTTACACAACTATATATCATTAACAAGCCAGGGTTCAATTCCCAGCTCAGTCATGAAATCCACTGGGTGACTTTGGGCAAGTCACATGCTCTCAGCCTAAGGGGAAGACAATGGCAAACCTCTGAACAAATCTTGTCAAGAAAACCCCATAATAGGGTCACCTTAGGGTTGTCATAAATTGGAAACAACTTGAAGGTGCACAAAAACAAGAAATATCATTAACAGGATATCACTCAACAGGATATTACATGCCTCCTCATCACCGCTCAATGGGCAGGAAAAGTTCCCAGTTTTTCTGTGTAGTTGATGTTCACTTAACGAAATACATTTGCAAACTCTACCAACTCAATTGACACCATGTGTAGTTTGGCCCTAAAACAGGGATTGCAAAACAGTTTCATAGGAAATGATGAAGTGGCATAAGTAGGCTGATTATAAAACAATCCAATTTTGAAAATATTGTTCCTGTACTGGAGATCTGGTTGCCTTTTAGTCTGGACATCATTGTCCTAGACATAAAAATATCCTGAGGCATAGGGCAAAGCAGATCCCAAGCCACAATCCACATTCCTCCAAAAAGTCATTGGACTAGACAGCTCCAGCTCTGAGCTCAGATTTTCTTACTAAAGGGGGTTGCAGACTGCCAGAAATAGTGCAAATTGAGTCCACTTTTAGGGTTAGGGTTAGTGCTAGAGAATCATGGAAATTGGTGTTTTTTTTCTGAGACACTGAGCCTTCTCTGTCAGAGAGCTCTGATGCCACAGTAAAATACAGTTCCCATGATTCCCTAACCCTAACCCTAAAAGTGGACTCAATTTGCACTATTTCTGGCAGTCTGCAAGAGTCCTTTGCTGAATCAAACCAAATATCATCTACCTAAAGTGGACAGACTGCAGATTGGAATCTACCAGTAGACCTCTGGGCAGTGGTGATTTCCATGTCAGTGGAACAATGAGGTAGTTGTGGTTTTCTGTCTGAGATTTAAAGGAGCGATTCAAGGTACTTAACACAAAATAGGCATAGCACCTTGGATTGCTCCTTTAAAGCTCAGATGAAAACTCAGAATGGATTCTGCACCACACTGACATTGAAGCCAACACTGTCTCTAGGTAATTTGATTTCTGCTAGGAAGGAGAAGGAGGCTTTCCAGATGAGTTTCTGCCAGGAAGGGAGAAGGAAAGCAGTTTCTGAGCAGCCATATTGAGTGGGTGTTTAAATTCTTTTAAAAACACTTGGGGAAAGTGTGACTGTTGCTGAGCGGGTGGGGTTTTGGTGAGTTGCATTTGTGAGTCAATAGGGGGTGGAGCTAGCCAATTAGCTCTATACAACTCCTCCCAGAGGCACGTGCCGTTGGACAAGGAAAAGTACAGTACAGGTAGAAGGGGGGCTTTGACCTTTCTTTTTTAGAGGTTCTCCTAATAACAATAATAACAACTACTACTACTTAAAGGCCTTTGAGGTTGTTGTTTTTTGCTCAGAGGGAGAGAGACAGAGACTTGCCTCCAGAATAAGGTAGCATCCAGGAGCTCTCTGTAGAGTTAGATACCCAGTTGACTGAGCTCGCTGACAGAGCCTAGTGAAAAGACCAAGAGAACAGGGGCCCTTGATGTGGGTCTTTACCAGAGGACTTTTTAAGGGAGAAGCCTACAGTCACGTTTCTGTGCTTACTTAAGATTTCTCAATATAAAAATTGAGGGAGTTGCTGCAGTCACCTGCAACATTTGTGGAATGTTTGTCTTCTTGCCAAGAGATGTGGGGAACTTCAGCTGCACCAAGTGCAAGTTCGTAGCCCATTAGGGAGGAAGAGGTTTTCCTGGACAGAGCGAAACAAATGGTCTTGGACGGGGACCACACAGAGGAAATTGTTGGAGGAGGAGGTCATTTCATGCACACAGGAGGTGGACACCTGGAGGAACGTCACACATAGAAGTAGGAAAATCAGGGATTGTTCCGGGAGCTTGCAGCTACAGAATCGAGTTGAAGCTCTCTCCCTTATCAAGGATGAAGAGGAAGAGCAGCAGGGACAGTCCTCAGGGACAGTGCAGGGAACCCTAAGAGTACCACCGCAGGGAACAGCCACTGCCAAGCCTCGGAGGGGGCGTGTGGTGGTGGTTGGGGACTCCTTGTTGAGGGGTACAGAAGCAGTGGTTTGTGGGCCAGACAAGACGTCCCGGGAGGTGTGTTGTCTCCTTGGGGCAAAAATCTGTGATATGACAGCACGGCTGACAAGACTTGTCAAGTCTACTGACCATTACCCCTTCCTCTTGGTCCATGTGGGAACCAATGATACTGCAAGGCACAATCTTCAGAATATCAAAAGGGATTATGAGGCTTTGGGTAGGAAGCTGAAAGAACCGGACACACAAGTTGTTATCTCATCTCTTCTCCCAGTTGAAGGGCATGGTCCAGGAAGGGAGAGGAAGATAGCAGACATGAACAACTGGCTCCATAGATGGTGCCACCAAGAACGATTTGGATTCTTAGATCACGGGCTGCGGTTCCATGAGGGTGGACTTCTAGCAAGAGATGGGCTGCATCTCACACCAGTTGGAAGAAGCATTTTTGCCAATAGTCTCAAACATTTGATCAGGAGGGCTTTAAACTGAATCAAGTTGGGGAGAGAGACAGGGGAGGGAGACAGTATCTTGGAAGGTATCATGGAAGGCAGGAGTACATGATGGGCTGGAAATAATAGTCAAAGTCTTATAGAGGGAACAAGGCAAATGATGCAAGGGTCCAAGAGTGGGAGGAAAAAAACCTCACACAGGCAACAAGTGGGGAAGACACATGCTCTTAGATACGATATAATAGGCATCACTGAAACCTGGTGGGATGAGTCTCACGACTGGAATGTAGGAATAGAGAGGTATAACCTTTTAAAGAGAAATAGATCAAACAGGAAAGGAGGAGGAATAGCATTATATGTCAGGGATGTTTACACCTGTTAAGAGATCCAGGACATAAATCCTGGAAATCAGGTGGAAAGCATCTGAATAAAAATTAAAGGGGTAAGAAACAATAGGGATATTATTGTGGGAATCTACTACAGACCCCCAAGTCAGACTGAGGAATTGGATGATGCCTTTCTAGAACAGATGACCACACACTCAGAAAGGAGAGATGGAGTAGTGATGGGTGACTTTAACTATCCTGATACTTGCTGGAAGTCAAACTCAGCCAATGCTTCAGGGTCTAGCAAATTCCTCACTGACCTAGAAGACAATTTCTTTGTCTAAAAGGTGGAAGAGGCAACAAGGGGATCAGCTATTTTAGATCTGATCCTAACCAACAGGGATGACCTGGTAAATGGGGTGCAAGCAGTGGGACCCTTAGGTGGGAGTGATCATATTCTCCTGGAGTTCTTATACAGTGGAAAGGAGAAGCTTGGCACAGTCAAACACTCATTCTAGACTTTAAGAGAGCAGATTTCAACAAACTTAGGGAAACTCAGGGAGTGATCCCGTGGTCAGGAATACTAAAGGAGAAGGGAGTTCAGGATGGATGGGAGTTTCTCAAAAGGGAGATACTGAAGGCACAATCTCAAACTGTTCCAATGAGAAGGAAAAATGGGAGGTGTCTCAAGAAACCAGGTTGGATGACAAAAGAACTTTCAACTGAACTAAGTTTTAAATGAGAGATGTATAAGAAATGGAAAAGGGGTGAAATCACTAAAGAGGAATTCAAACAAGTAGCTAGCACATGTAGGGGTAAAGTCAGGAAATCCAAAGCAAAGCAGCTTCATTTATATACCGCTTCATATCGCGCTATGGGATGTCTAAGCGGTTTACAACTGTACACTCATTGCCCCCCAACAGTTGGGTACTCATTTTAGCAACCTCGGAAGGATGCAGGCCTGAGTCTAGCCTGAGCCCTGGCTAGTATTGAACTCGCATTGGTCTATGAGTGAGTGGCTGCAGTACAGGCATTTAACCACTGCACCACCAGGGCTCCTCAGCACAGAATAAGCTCAGGCTTGCTAGAGGGGTTAAGGACAATAAAAAGGCCTTTTTTGGGTATGTCCGTAGCAAAAGAAAGAAGGAAATCGTAGGGCCGCTGTGCAGAGAAGATGGAGAAATTCTAACAGGGGACAGAGAAAAGGCAGAAATACTCAACACTTTTTTTGCCTCAGTCTTCTCACAAAAGGAAAACGGTGTTCAACCTGAGGAAAATGGAGCAGAGAACACAACAGGGGAAATGCAGCACAAAATAAGTAAAGAGGAAGTACAGGAATACCTGGTTAACCTAAATGAATTTAAGTCTCCAGGACCAGATGATCTACATCCAAGGATATTAAAAGAACTGGCAAATGTAATCTCGAGGCACTGGCAATAATCTTTGAGAACTCCTGGAGAACAGGAGAAGTCCCAGCAGATTGGAGGAGGGCAAACATTGTCCCCATCTTCAAAAAGGGGAAAAAAAGAGGATCCCAACAACTATCACCCAGTTAGTCTGACATCAATACCGGGAAAGATTCTAGAGTAATTCATTAAACAGAGAGTTTGTGAACATTTAGAAGGGAATGCCATAATCACTGAAAGTCATTTCTCAAAAAGAAGTCATGCCAGTCTAATCTGATCTCTTTTTTGATAAAATTACCAGCTTACTAGATGAAGGGAATGTGGTAGACATAGCATATCTTGATTTCAGTAAAGCTTTTGACAAGGTCCCCCATGATATTCTTGCAAGCAAGATAGTAAAATGTGGGCTGGACAATACAAATGTTAGGTGGATTATTAATTGGTTGACTGACAGAACCCAAAGGGTGCTCAACAATGGTTCTTCTTCATCCTGGAGAGAAGTGACAAGTGGGGTGCCACAGGGTTCTGTCTTGGGCCCAGTGCTATTCAACATCTTTATCAATGATTTGGATGAAGGAATAGGGGGCTTGCTTCTCAAATTTGCAGATGACACCAAATTAGAAGGAATAGCTAATAGCCCAGAAGAAGGATGAAAATTCAAAATGACCTTAATAGATTAGAAAGCTGGGCCAAAACTAACAAAATGAATTTCAACACAGAGAAATGTAAGGTACTGCACTTAGGGCAAAAAAATTAAATGCTAGATATAAGATGGGGGGACACCTGGCTTAACAGGACTACATGTGAAGGGATCTAGGAGTCCTAGTGGACCACAAGTTGAACATGGGTCAACAGTGTAGTATCTAGATCAAGGGAAGTAATAGTGCCACTGTATTCTGCTTTGGTGAGGCCCCACCTGGAATACTGTGTCCAGTTCTAGGCACCACAATTCAAAAAGGGTGTTGAAAAACTGGAGCGTGTCCAGAGAAGGGCGACTAAAATGGTGAAGGGTCTGAAAACCATGCCCTGCGAGGAATGACTTAGGGAACTGGGTATGTTTAGCCTGGAGAAGAGATGGCTAAGAGGGGATATGATAGCCCTGTTTAAATATTTGAAGGGATGTCATATTGAAGAGGGCGCTAGCTTATTTTCTGCTGCTCCAGAGAATAGGACACGGAACAATGGATGCAAGCTAAAGGACAAGAGATTTCACCTCAACATTAGGAGGAACTTCCTGACAGTGAGAACTGTTTGACAAGGGAACACACTCCCTCTGAGGGTGGTGGAGTCTCCTTCTTTGGAGGTCTTGGATGGCCATCTGTCAGGAATGGTTTGATTTTAAGTTCCTGCATGGCAGGAGGTTGGACTGGATGGCCCTTGTGGTCTCTTCCAACTCTATGATTCTATGATGCAGATCAAAGAGATTTTCTGACTTTCAATCATTCAAGAACAGAAACAAAACTATTTTTCCCTGTGTTAAACTCAGATTGTTAAAATAATTTATGTAAAGACAAATGCATTGTAATATAGCAATCAGCCACTGTACTACACATGTAATAATACTTCAGAAGTAGACTATCCTAATGTTGATTCCTATTCCTCCCTTTAGTGTTTACAGGCAACTGCAGGGCTAGCACAAGAAAGATAGCTATTCTAAATATCACATATTTAATTTCATTGAAATAAAAATACAATTTTGCAAAGGAAGACCTTTTTTTAAACCAGAGCCAACAAGCAAGCATCTATCTCTTCCCATGGCTTGGAAAATTTACTGTATGGGACTACAACTTCCAGAATCCCCAGCTGATATCAGTGCAGTGCAGTGCATACTGAATGTCCATAATTCAATATAGTAAATTTTCCATACTCTTTCTTATTCTAAAATCATGATAGGTATTGCATTCAAGGACAAAATGGCTCATATCTAAAATACATAGAACATTATTAAAGGAAACTCTGCTCTCCTTCAAAATGCCCTTAAAACACTTTCCCTATCTGGCAACAGAAGGACATATAATTGTGCCAAGAAAAGTCTGTTCTTATTTTGGAATTTGGCTTCTAAAATAAATATAGTTTGAGTAATCAAAAATTTGCTTTTTGGGTGAAAGAACTGTAAAAATAGTTCAGTTCTGGTAGTGAAAACCACTTCCTGGGTTCTAAATGTATCAAGTGGACTCTGTTATTAAATCTTAAGTGTGTATTTTCTCCACCTGCCTGTTGCTGGTAGATGCTGGGGAACGAATAAAACAATGAAGTGGTTATCAGACTTACAGGCATAACTCAGTTAACAAAGCCTCTGAGAGTGAAGCTTCTTTTAACAGTGGCTTTTTACACTCCTTCAACCCCCTTTCCTCATCATTCTCTGCCTAGCTGGATTTTTTTTAGCAGCATTGGGACTGGGAGGATGGTGAAGGAGGGCTGGAGAAACAGACATTTACTGTTGGTTTACAGCAGTGTGTTTGCAATAAACAATGCAATAAACAAAGTTTAAGCCAGGAACAAGCAAAATTCTATTCTAGCTAATCCTACTGTAGCCATGTGTATAATGCCATGTGTATACATGCCTATAACAAGCAAGGTAAATAGATGCCTCCTGAACCCCTCACTAAGCACACAACAGCAAAACAGAGAGAAAAGGGGGGAGCAGATAAGCCTGACAGAACAACTACGTGCAGCGAGTTGAAAAAGGGCAGATCTGAAAGTTTAGCTACCAAAATGGAAATAATATGAAAAGTTGTGGCTGGAGAAGGAATACAGTCACCCTTCTATTTTCATGGACTTGGAGTCCGCGCCCCTTGCCTGTTCGCAAGCAGCAAAAGGAGGGGGACAAAATAGGACTTGAATATTGGCGATTTTCTGTTTTCACACGAGGGGTCCAGAACGGTTCCCCCGCAAAAACAGAGGGGCAATGGTATATCATCCCTGGATAAATTTTGGAAGAAGCCTTCAAGTAGTCTCTAGAAGGTTCAAAATGTTTTTGTTACTTAAGCAAGGCTTATTCAAAGTGCAGTTTATAACTAATAAAGCCTGCTATGGCTCAGGTTCAGGCTATTTGGCAAACCATATCTCCTTACAGGAGCCTGCTCACACCCCGAGATTATCAGGAGAGGTCCTTCTCTCAGCCCCACCACCATCACAAGCACAGTTGGTGAGGAAACAAGAGAGGGCTTTCTTGGTGGCTGCCCCTAGACTCTGGAATGTCCTTCCCAGGGAGGCCAGAATGGCCCTCTTCCTGCTGCCCTTCCATAGCCAGGCAAAGACCTTTTCATTCTGGCAGGCTTTTTCAGTTTTAAAAGAATATGCTAAGGGGTGCTGTATTGTTTTAAACTGAACAATTTTAACTGCTTTTTATCTTTTAAATATTTTGTCTTTTTAAGTGCACTTTAAAACTATTTTAATATTGTTAATAGTTTAATCTCATGTTAATGTTCACTTTTTTTGTATGCTTTAGCAGAGGCTGGATGGCCATCTGTCAGGGATGCTTTGATTGGGAGTTCCTGCATGGCAGGGGGTTGGACTGGATGGCTCTTGTGGTCTCTTCCAACTCTATGATTCTATGATTCTATATTGTGTTTTTAAATGTAAGCCGCCTTGAATCCCAATTTCGGGAGAAAGGCAGAAAAGGTAAATACAGTCATCCCTCTGGATTCTCTGACTTCTCATTCATGGTTTTGAATTTCTGCAGACATGAAGCCAGGAGGGACAATATGGCACGTGCGCCTGTGGCGCATGTGCAGGGCCATGCACAGAAGTGCAGAAACATTAAAAACAATGGGGCTCCAATATTTGTGTTTTTTCCGATTCATGGTGGTGGTGGGGTCTGGAACGGATCCCCCACGAATCAGAAGGGACGACTGTAAATATAATAGTAGTAGCAGTAATAATAATAATACCTGATATTCCCTTTCACATGCACATATTAATTTTGAATAAAAAGTTTGCTGAAACATATACAATTCCTTTTGTCTGTGGTGTAGGATCCTATTCCTTCCATGTTATTTCTGCCTTTGGTACCACATTTTCTGTTAAAGAAGTAATGCCCAGGAACATTCATTACCTACTTCATTAACTGAGGTTTGCATACATTTCCAACATTGTGTCATCAGCAGAAGAAACATGGTAGAAATTTTAAAAATGCTCACCAGCAGGGCATGGTGACATCTGTCTTCCACTTAATCCCAGCATTCAGTTGCCATATATGCCACTGCTGCCCATGCGGACATTGATTAATTATCATGGCTAATATTTATTTATCGCCAGTAAACATTTAGTATTCCACCAGTTAAGTATCTCCTCTAAGTACTGCTAATAACCCACCACAGAGCAGCAGAAAAGAACTGATCAGCTCTGTAATCCAAACATCTGTTTAACAACAAGATTTTGTCTTAGGCTTTCATGGCCGGCATCCATAGTTTTTTTGTGGGTTTTTTTTGGGCTGTGTGGCCATGTTCTAGAAGAGTTTCTTTCTAGAACATGGCCACACAGCCCGAAAAAACCCACAAAAAAACTAAAGATTTTGTCTGCTGGTGGAAAGCTATTAGTTCAAGGTCCACAAACCTTCAGGAACTTCTCAGGGATTGCACTCAGAATTTAGAACTTCTGTCATCACAATTTCATACTGTTCTCCAAATCTCCCAATAGTTTTGATCATTACATAATCTGGACTGAGCAAAGTGCACTCAATAGGCATTCAATGAGTCTCTGTGGCCTGGGATTTACCTCCCTGCCTCATAGTATTTTTCTTCCCCTGAATAAGTTGATTGTTCCACTCCTGAAGGTCACTATGAGCAGCAATTTTATGGCAAAAAATTGCCTCAAAAAGGAAAAGAAATGAAAGTGGTTACCATATATACTCGCCTATAAGTCAACCTCATGTATAAATTGAGGGCAGGTTTTGGGACCAAAATTATGGCTTTTGATATGACCCATGGATAAGTCAAAGGTAAAACTTAGGAGCATGTAACAAAGAATCTAAAGGATGAAGCAAAGGAAACAGTGCTAAAGAACTTACTAAATTCCAGCAGGCATAACTGTTTGTGCTCTAAAGGCTGGATGATGAGAGAGCAGAAGGAGATCAGTGCTTCTAAGACAGATTACATTCTTGCCTTTCACCAGGAGCTGGTTCCTTTTTTTACAAGAGTTAAAGTACAGTGCTTATATTGACCTGTGGATAAGTTGACTCAGGTTTTGGGGGTAATTTTTTGGCTAAAATTTCTAGACTTATACATGAATATATACAGTGCTTCTAGATTTGATATATTTCCCCCCATTTCCAGTTGCAGTAAGGCCCACAGTGGGTGCTGGAGATGAAAAGTTCATGCCTAGGTTGTGGGAAGTTTTTCAGTTATAGGCACTAATTCAGAATTGCTACATGAGCCTATAGGCCAAAGAGCCTATCTGTTCGTGCTGCTGACATACCTTGCTGGTATACTTGACAGGGAAAAAAGAGCACTACTGTCTAGGGCTGCATAACTAAGACAAGGACTGCAAGAAGAGATGTGTTAGAAGTTAGACAACAGAATATTGGTTTATGTTCAAGGAAGCAACAGATCAGACAAGACAAACAGCAAACATTCCAGGAACTCCAAACCACCTCTTTACTTCTCCTGCCCCCTACAGGCACATAGTTGCTTGAGCAAGCAGCTACTCAGCTCTGCTTCCAACAAGCATTACTGAACTCATCAGTATACTCATCAGAAGAACTGGCAGCTCAAATGCAATATTTATACTGCAATTTATAGAATACATACTCCTTATCTTGCACCATGTTTTTATCAAGGCGTGCATTAGGTTGATGACTCCCATGAGGGTGGTGATCCTCAGCCAAACACATCAAGCAGGACAAAAGAACTAGGCAGCTGAGAAAAAATACTCTATAAATCCTCAGGTGTATCATTATAGCCATATTCCTGGAAAGAAAGAAAAAGTATATAAAAATAAAAATTATTAAAACATAGGACACCTTTCATGTAGTTAGAAACATAAAACTAATATCCGACATATTTACAAACACAGCCCAGTTAATTTAGAATAAAGCCCATTACTTCTTCAATAATAAAGGAACACTGTTTAGCCCTGGGATGAACAAAGTGTAACCCACATGCACTCCTCATGTTCCCTGAGACCCCCTCCTTTTTTTTTTCTTTAAAAGGCCTTCCATCCTCTAGAACAGAGGTGAGAATTATGTGGCTCATAAGATGCATGTAGCCCTTCTAGGAAGTCCAGTAAAACACTTGTGTCCCTCTGAGCCTCCCATTTCTTGCAAGCCCCAACTCCCTCCTCAACAGTGGGATGCTTGAAAACGCTGTTTCACCCTCTCCCCCCTAAAAAAAACCCCATCAGGACACCCCCCAAACAGCAACTACAAATGATGCAACTTCATTTTTCCCAAAATGACAGCTGTGGTGTCATGCTGCAGCCCTCCAGAGCAACCAAAATCAGGTGGAAGTGAGGACATTTCATCATATGCCACTCCAGTTTTAGGCTGGATGTGTGTGTGTCAAAACCAAAAGTGATTTGCCTCAATGTGTAAGAATGTCAATTTGGCATACTCTGAAGTTTAGAGTGCAGGAAACTGCTAACCTCACATGCAAGGCATATGGTTTTGAAGGGTGCAAGCACCCCAGAAATGTACATTTCATTTTTCCCCCCTACTATTTTTTCCAACGTTGGTTTGGAGCCACTACTCCCTATACTCTTGCTCATGCCTTTATTTTAAAAAGGGTAGATGCAACTAAAGGCTGGACTAATAGTTAGCTTTAGCTGAACACCTGGTCTGGTTCAAAGTAGATATTCATAAAGATGGAAACAGGTTGTTTGGGATATATGGAATGGAAAAGACATCCTTGCTTGTGATATTAACACTTACATTTACTGAAAAAACATTTGAGTTTATATTTTGAAAGAGATCTGTTTGAATCTAAAAAGAAGGGGAGGAAGGTGTCTCGTGGTACCTTTAAGACTGATTCATTTGAGCACAAGCTCTCATGAATTTCAATCTCCTACTTCAGGTATACTGATAGCATACAATATTCTAGCCACAGATATTTTAAGCAAAGTTCCATAGTTGTGGGGGCAAAATAATAATGCAACGAGACACAAAAAGACATAATTGTGTAATAGTTCTAAAAATTTAAAGGGATGTGTAAGTTGCAATCTTACATATTACATTACAGAGTGATGTTTTTTTTTGTTATGAAGTCTGACCTAATAATTTTATTGTGACTACATTTAGTTTAATATTTTATATTTCTTTTTATTTGCTTCTTGATATTCAATACTATAAGCCATTTTGACCAGATATTTTGTTAATAATTAAGAACCACCAACTTCCCATAAGCAATTCAGACAGGATGAGTGACAACAGGTTCCTCCAGATAAGAGTATGGATTGAAAAAGTTTTAACACCTACGTGTACATATGTGTAATGCTGATTCAACACAACACCCAAGATAAAGCCAGCTCTATAATTCAGTTACAACACCCTTGCCATCCAGCTCTATAATTCAGTCACAACAGCTGCTGCTTATTACATTTGTGGCCAGAAACAGAATTCACCTTCCAAACATTCACACTCAGCTGGAACAATACTATTAGTCATAACTGACTAGCATAACTTGTTAGTAGGTGGGGTAAATAATTTATTTCTAGCCATTTAAATAGAGGAGGATGAATGTTGTCATGGAGCACTTAGTACATGGATGAGAACCTCTGGGCCTCCAGATGCTTTGGTCTACAACTCCCTCAACCTTTTACCATTAGCCAGGGTTCAAAGCCAGGGTGAAGTAGTGATTTGAGGGTTGGATTAGGATACTGGGAGACTAGGATTTGAATTCCTGCTCGACCATGGAAACCACTGGATGACCCTAGGCAAGTCTCTCAGCCTCAGAGAAAGTCAAAGACAAACTCCCTCTGAACAAATCTTGCCAAGAAAACCTCATGACAGGTTCACTTCAGGATCACCACAAACCAGAAAAGTACTTAACCAAAAACGGGTTGATGGGAGTTGTCATCCAAAATATCTGAAGAGCTAAATGTTCCTCATCCCAACCTAGCACAAGACAGCTGTTTAGCCCATATTAGATAACAGTTCTACTACCTATTTCTGTTTACTTGAACTTTGCTTTGTGGTTTTGAAAGGCATGTCCATGAGCCTTTACAGTTCAAAATGACTCTGGAGACAATTTGCTCATGGGCTTTACTTTCAGTACCATAAGCTCAGGCCTGGCTGAATTCACTCCCTTTCCATTTCATGAAACATAAAGCGCTACTTATTAAACTTATTTTCTTACCCACCTATCAGCTTGGTGGGGAAATCTGGCACTGATTTTCTGAACAGCTGGCACAATAACATTACAAGTATAAGAAAGGAGAAGGAAAAAAACATTTGTCCAACAAAAATAAAATAAAAATAATTAAACCTTAATTTTATATTGTTTTATTGTAAGCTAAAGTTTAGCTAAAAACTGATGTACTATTTGTCAGGAGCAAGGAGAAGGCAGGCTAGCAAATTTCCTAGAAACAGTTCTCTCACTGAACTGCCTTCTTAATATCCTGTGAATTTTACAAAACTGATGCTCTTATGTTGGTAGCCTGGCTTTCTACGGAGCAATTTAAGATACATCACAACAGCAGTTTAACTGCAAAATTAGGAAAAATGCTTAGGGAAATGGACAGTTCTTACTTTAATCTTCCTTATACAAACTTTAAAAAAACCAACCGCCCACTCAACACAACATAGGGCATCTTAAAATAAAACAATATATCAATATAAAGTCAATCTAAGCAAATCCATGTAATCATTGTTTGCTTTGAGCTTCCCAAGAAGCTTTTCATATACTAAGAATGGTTGGAAAGTCCTGTTCGCTTCGCCTAAAGTTATAAAACAAGGTTTTGCTTTGCTGCTGGCAGCTTGGTTTCCTTTCTAATAACCTCAAGGTGACAAATAATTCAGCAGTTATTCTTATGATCCCTACTCATGGCAACCCTGTGGTTAAGTCATCTCCAAGACTCCCTGTCCTCCACTGTGCTGCTTAGATCTTGTTGATTCAGTCCCACAGCCTCCCTGATTGAGTCTACCCACCTTGCATGCAGTCCCTCTCTTTCTGCTACTCTCTATATTTCCCAGAATCACTGTCTTTTTTAATGCGTTATGCCTTCTCATGATGTGGCTAAAATACAACAGCCTCAATTTGATCATCATGGCTTCCAGGGAGAGTTCAGGCTTGATCTGTTCAAGGACCCATTTGTTTGTCTTTTTGGCTGTCCACTGTATCCTCAGCACTCTTCTCCAGCACCACATTTTGAATGAATTTATTTTCTTCCTTTCCGCTTTCTTCACTTTCCAGCTCTCGCATCCATACATGGTGATGGGGAATACAATGGCTTGAATGATTTTAACTTTAGTGCTCAGATGTATATCTTTCTTCTTTAGGAATTTGTCCAGTTCTTTCATAGCTACCCTTCCCATTTCTAGTCTTCTTCTGATTTCTTGACTGCAGTCTCTGTCCAAGGTATGGGAATTTTTTAACTATTTCAATTTTCTCCTCTAGGATGAATTCTTGTAGCTCTTCCGTGGTCATTAATTTTGTTTTCTTAATGTTCAGCATTAAGCCTACCTTGGTGCTTTCCTTCTTGGCCTTCTTCAGTAATTGTTCCAGCTCCTTGTTGGTTTCTCCTAGAGCCTTATCACACGGAGGAAAACTGGAAGTTTAAATGGGGTTTATCCCATGAAAATCATGCAATTACTATTAAACCACAATTGAGATTTTCAGACACAGCACAATAAAAGAGCCCTTATCCCAGGAATAACCAGGCAATAAACAGCAAGAAAGCATTTTCAGGATTGTCCTGTGAATGATTTGTTCCTGTTTATTGCCTAGTTATTCATGGGTTAATGCCACTTTAATCCCTTTTCAATGCAATGTCGTGTGAAAAGCTTTATTGCCATTGCGCGATATTCCCAGGATAATGGGAATATTCCCAGGATAATGGGAAGTCATAACGTCATGTGAAAATTTTAATTGTGAATGTGCGATTTTCACGGGAACATCACTGTTTATACTTCCATTGTCCCTGTGTGATAAAGTCCCTAATAGTCTGGGGCTGCATCCAAGCTACAGAAACAATCCAATCTGACACTACTTTAACTGCCAGGGGTCAATGATATCAAATTCTGTGAATTGTAGTTTTGAGAGATATTAAGTCTCCCCTGTCAAAGAAACTCTGGCGCTACAAGAAACTACAAATCCCAGGATTCCACAGCAGTTACATCCGTACATGGTAATAGGGAATACAATGGCTTGTATGATTCTAACTTTTGTGCTGAGTTGTATATCTTTGCATTTTAGAATCTTTTCTAGTTCTTTCACAGCCACCCTCCCCATTCTTAATCTTCTTTGATTTCCTGACTGCAGTCCCTATTTCTATCAATGTTTGATCCCAGGTATGGGAATTCTTTTTCTATTTCTATTTCTTCATTGTCTAGGTTAAATTTGTGAAAGTCTTTGGTGGTCATTATTTTTCTTTTCTTGATGTTCAACATTAAGCCTGCCTTTGCACCTTCTTATTTGATCTTCCTTAGATCCAGGTCTGTGAGGTTTTCTGCTAGTAGTATGGTGTCATCTGCATATCTTAGATTGTTGACATTACTTCCTCCTATTTTCACTCCTCCTTTACTGATTACATGTCATATTACATATTACCTACCGTATTAATTCAGTAAATTATCTGAAAAAAATTGAATTGCGTTACATATAACATGACACATAGTTTCCCACCCTTTATTATTTAAACCCCAACCCACTTTTAACACTATCCCAATACCGTCTGTTTATACATCCACCATTAACTTAAATGTTGCCTACTATTCTCTATTGGGATCTTTTAAATTCCTTTGGTTTCCCTTCCTTCAGTATCCTTCGACACTCCTCTTCTTTTGTAGGTAAACACAAATAGGACTGAAGCTTAAATATCCCAGCTCTTCCTCAGATAACAACTCCCCTCAGGAAAAGAAGCCGCGAAGCGAATAAAAGCGACCCCACTCGGCCACCATCCCTGCACCTCTACGGCTCACCTCTGAACCTTTCGCTCGAACCTCCCGGCCGCCACGCCCCCTCCTTCTCGCCTTCCTCCCACGGCTATTGGCTGTCCGCCCTGAACGTTCTACGCCTCACGAGCGAGGCGAGAAAAGAGCATGCGCGGCTTTGTACAGCTGAGAGGCCAGGTAAGTCGGCTATAGGCCACGCCTCTTTTCCGTTTTTTTCGTAACCCGCTACGCCCCTCCTCCCATGGACTTCCCATAGGAAAAAAAGAGAGGGCTGGTCTTAGGTAAGGTCCTACGGCGAGTGGCTAGTTCAAGCGCGCCGCGAATGACTGAAGCACGGCTGAGCCTATCAACATCAGAGGCGGAGAGAAAGAAGGCGGCCGCTCCTTACAGTGGAGACTTGTGACGTGGCTCTACTCTTTCCTGAGACTCCACTTTGAGTAGAGGCCGCCGTCTTTCCCTCCTCTTCTTTTGTTGATAGGCTCAGTCTCCTTTCAGTCATTCGCGACGGACCTGTCCTAGCCAATCGCTGTAAGGTTTTAGCTAAGACCCGCCCCCTCTTTTTTATTTCTTTGATTCCTGTCAGAGTGAAGTCTTCAGTTATCATGAGGCAGATGTTAGGCTAATTGCGGGTCTTCTAGGTCGTTTTGTGAGAGAATTAGCCTTCTCTGTCAGAGAGTTCTGGTGCCACAAAAAACCTACAAATCCCAGGATTCCATAGCAGTGAGCCGTGTCAGTTGAGTCCTTAGGCTTTGTGCCTTAGGCTGCATCCACGCTGCAGAAATAATCCAGTCTGAGACTGCTTTAACTGCCCTGGCATAATGCTATGGAGTTCTGGGAGCTGTAGTTTTCAGAGACAATTAGCCGCAACAAATCCCAGAATTCCATAACACTAAGCTGTATCAGTTAAAGCCTTAGGCTGCATCCCCACTGCAGAAATAATCCAGTTTGAGACTGCTTTAACTGCCCTGGCTCAATGCTATGGAATTTTGGGAAATGTAGTTTTGTGAGACAATTAGCCTTCCCTGTCAGAGAGTTCTGGTGCTACAACAACTACAATTCCTAGGATTCCATACCACTGAGCCGTGGCAGTTAAAAGTGGTGTCAAACTGAATTATTTTTGCAGTGCGGGTGCAGTTTATGTTGGCTCTGGTCCTGCGAAGAATGCGTTGCAGTCTAGAATGAGCATTTTGAGACTTGTGTCCTGTAAGCCTGTGAGAGAGACACGAGACTAAAAATGCTCACATCCGCATTGCAGAAATAGTGTAGGTTGACACTGCTTTAAATGCCACGGCTCAATGCCGTGGAACCCTGGGATTTGTAGTTTTGTGAGACAGCCTTCTCTGTCAGTGCCGCAACAAACTACAAATCCCAGAAATCCATAGCATAGAGCCGTGGCAGTTAAAGCGGTGTCAAACTGCATTGTTTCTGCTGTGCAGATGCAGACTTAGAAAACCGCAGTGCATCCCAATCCTCATGGATGTTTTAGTCAAGTGAACCTTGGCCAAGTCACACGCTCTCAGCCTCTGGGGAAGGCAATGGCAAATCTCCTCTAAACAAACGATAGGTTTGCCTTAGGATCGCCATAAGTAGGGAAAGAGTTGAAGGCACACAACAACAGAAATCATTACCAGCGTGGTGTAACGGGTTTGAGTGTTGGACTAGGACTATGGAGACCTGGATCTGAAATCCACACTAGGCCTTGGAAACCCACTGAGTGATTTTAAAGTATTGTCAAGCCTGGCATGCACTATTAGGAGAAAGAGAAAGAAAAAATAGCTGAAAATGTCACTGACTATGGGCCTGAACAGTGCCAGAAATAATCCATTTTGAGACCACTTTAACTGCCCTGACTCAGTGCTAGGGAATCATGGGAACTAGTTTATTGTGGTACCAGAGCTCTCTTACAGAGAAGGCTCAATGCCTCAGAAAAAAACTACAATTCCCATGATTCCCTAGCACTGAGCCAGGGCAGTTAAAGTGGTCTGAAGCGGGATTATTTCTGGCAATCTGTTCAGGCTGGAATGAAGAATTAGGACAAATCAATTACGTTATTCACAGTGTCACCATGATAAACTACTTGTTCAAAGTTTATATATTCCAATGCAAAATTCAAAAGCTGTGTCCCTGGGAAAAACTGAAATCTGGAGATACAATAAAGAGTCTTGTGGCACATTAAAGACTAACAAGTTTTGTTTGGCATAAACAGTTGTGGATTCCAAGCTGCTTCATCAAAGACAAATCTGGAATAAATTTTGAATTATGTAAATACAGAGATATCTGTTTTTGTGAAAGCAATTTCAGTCTGCAAACTTTGTGCTGCAGCTGAGAGTTGCCTTTGGATTTTCAAAACGTCCGAGAATGGAATTTCCTTCATAAAGAACTATCCTAGGCCTTTGCAGACTGCCAGAAATAGTGCAAATTGAGTCCACTTTTAGGGTTAGGGTTAGTGCTAGGGAATCATGGGAATCGTATTTTTTTTCTGAGACATTGTGCCTTCTCTGTCAGAGAGCTCTGGTGCCACAATAAACTACAGTTCCCATGATTCCCTAGCACTGAGTCAGGGCAGTTAAAGTGGCCTCAATTTGCGCTATTTCTGGCAGTCTGCAAAGATTGATAGTAGGGGAATATAAATTGAGAAATACACTTTAAAGGCAGAAGTTTGGCTTCTTGAACCTTATAGTTGTTTGCAGATACTCCTTGCAGCCACTCAGACAAGCCACAAGCCTTCATGGCATAATGCAAACCTTCCAACTGTTCAAGTTTAGCAGGGACAATCCTAACTAATCCTTTGTCCTACATATTCAGCTGCTTTGAAGAAGGTCCCAGCATCTTTCTCTTCCTACTACTTTCCTCCTTTGTCCCCAGCATATTTCCATTGGTGCAAAAATGGTTTGCACTCAAGCTCAGTAGGTGGAAATGGGAGGAGTGGGCAAAATCTTGCCCTTCCCTGTAGATTCAGGTAAAAGCAAACTGCAGCAGCAAGGTGACTAGATGTCACAACCACAAAGGAGGACAAGGCACCAAAACATTTAGGAAGATTTACGATATGAAGAGAAACCAATTCCTTGTGGAACTGGCACAGTGGAGACTATAAGTCATGTATTGTTATACTGTCCTTTTTACTATGGTTATCGTCAAATTTTTATTTATCCAATTCTTAATCATTTTCCTGGAAGAACAGATGAGTTCTATGTATCTTACTTGCTAGCGGACCACTGCCCATCAATAACAACAAGGGTAGCCAGTTTTTGTGCAGGGGCAATGGTCTGCCGCCGTAAGATGGTATCTTAAATTTTTATTACATCTTCTAGTTTAAAAATTTTATAATACAATTTATACTCTTATAATGAATGTATATTGTTAAATTTTACCTTTCCTTTTAATATAATTTTGTAATTGAATTTCTAATTAATATCACTTGCTTTTATAATCTGATGATTTACTATGATGTTTATTTGTGTTTTACTATGATGTCAGTTGATTGTTGTTGATTTGATGTCTGATCGGTCGATCGTAATAATAAATACTATACATTTAGGAAAATGAGAGATGTACTCCGGTGTTGTTGTGGACAAAATGTGGTTAAGCTGTATTTTTATTCAAAAGGCTTTTGTTTGTCCTGCTGACGTGTTTTGGGAAGCTCTTTGTCAAGAGCTATAAGATTACAAAATTACAAAGTTTACAAATTTATTGACAAATGTTATACATATCTATTACAATTATTTTTCAGAAAAGGTTTTACATGCAAAATGCTTAAACCACTTTCTACTTATTGTTCATTTGCCTTTGTCTTATGAAATTTGATGCTTTATCTTATAAGAAACTTCTTGTTCCATGTGTAGGATATATTATTAGTGAATACTAAATAATAATGTAGACTAGGCCAAACCAAAATCTGCACAAAACTTTAAACAACATTGATGTTCAACGATATTCTGTATTACATGTAGATTCAGGCAAAAGCAAACTGCTGCAGCAGGGTAATCAAATGTCATAACTATAAAGAAGGACAAGGCACCATAAAATACAGGGCATTACAAAATAAAAGCTAAAAATACTAACATAAATATAACATCATTTCATATGGTTTATTTACAACTATATTACATATACTATATTTTATTATGTACTGCAATTGTATTTTTCTGATGAACTCATCTTCGTTTCAATGCCCTGTTGGCTTGCAATATACCTATAGAACTCTAAGCAACACAAATGCTTAAAATTGAGCTTTACCAGCCAAAAAAACCAACAAAAACTTGACTGAATCTACATTTAAATCATTCCTTTTATTTGTCCATTGTGCTAAAATTAAGGGGGGAAACCCTTTCAACATTTGTATTGTGCTTCTTAGGGCCTTTGCAGACTGCCAGAAATAGTGCAAATTGAGTCCACTTTTAGGGTTAGGGTTAGTGCTAGGGAATCATGGGAATTGTTTTTTTCCTGAGACATTGAGCTTTCTCTGTCAGAGAGCTCTGGTGTCACAATAAAATACAGTTCCCATGATTCCCTAACATTAAGTCAGGGCAGTTAAAGTGGACTCAATTTGCACTATTTCTGGCAGTCTGCAAAGGTCCTTGCTCAAAATGGAGGACATTCTGGAATTCCTCCTGGGCAGAAGGTTGAAATGTAGAACATATCCTGGAAAAGGAGGATGTCCGGTCACCCTGTGCTGCAACCTCTCCTAGCTTGTATTGTATGTTATTCCTCCTGAACATATTTTGCCATCTTGATTGTACTTGGATGTCGCTGAGCCACACGTGTCCGAGTTTTCACCTGTGAAATGTTGGAGTGTATGGCGATGCAGTGGCTCAAGTGGATAAGATTCTGACTCTGTTGATTGAAAGGTTGGCAGTTCAAGGCCCAGGTGTTGCATGATGGGGTGAGCGCCTATCACTAGTTCCAGCTTCTGCCAACCTAGCAATTTGAAAGCATGTAAATGCAAGTAGATAAATAGATACCACTTTTGTGGGAAGGCAAACAGTGTTCTGTGCAATCATGCTGGCCCCATGATCACAGAGTAGTCTCTGACAACGCTGGCTTTTTGACTTAATAACAGAGATGAGCACCGCACACTACGGTCGGACACGACTTGACAACCTTGTCGACGGGGAATACCTTTACCTATGGCGATGTACCATCCATTTACTCCATTTACCACCACTACCCAGACCTAGAGCTTTATTGCATTATTAAACAAACTCGGCAGGCAAACGAAAATGCGGGTAGGTTTTTTTCTCCCTCCACATGATATCGTTTCTCTTTTGTTATCTTCTGGTTGTAAAACTGTGGGAGAGGGTCGTAAAAGTGTCATAAAAGTGCCCCATTTGCCATGCTGAAATAATCCATTTGGCAAAAATGACACTTTTACAATGTTCTCCCATGCTTTTACAACCTGAAGAGAATGAAAGTCATGCAGAGGGTGAAAAAAACACATGCGTCTTTTCGTTTGCTTTGCTGGGTTTGTTTAATAATGCAATAAGGCTCCTACTGCAGAACCTCTCCATGGCTATTCTGTGACTGATAGGAGTGGGACTGGAGAGGTGTCTGGCTTTGTCCCTGTAGCCAGGTGCAAAGCAATTGCACTGCATCATGCCCTGAAGTGTACTGAGATCCTCTTGGAGTCTCATAGTCAGACACTTCCATGGGCTTGATTACATTAGCACAAATAATATGGGTGCAAATCAGCTTATTTTGCCTTGGAGCTGCCCTGGGTCCAGCCTGTTAGGACCACACATACCAGTTTGAAAGTGATCTGGTACCATCTCCAAGTCCAAACTTTGCCCCAGGCCAAAGTCAGATCCGTACTGCTATACTGTCCCTTTCTTTTTGGAGCCATCACAACCGCTGTTGTCCCTGCTGAGCACCTCTCTGGATAGATACTGTTGACACATCGCTTGCCCTGGCATCAGATCAATCGTTTTCCCCATCCGTTGATCACATGGCTGGGCACCTGTGCTAGAAGGAGCGCTTGCTTGGGAAGGTGATGTGCGTGGAGGATGCAAGGAGAACAGAACCTTTTATTTATTTCTTCTTTCTTTGCAACAATTGGCTGGTCTCAGAGCAGGTGGCAAGGAGCACTGGCCCCTAAAAAAATGATGATGGTTGCCACCTATCCCAATCCAGCTTGATCCAGGTGTCCGCATGCAGCAACTCCCAGCAAAACACCACATTTTCCGGAAAACCAGCCAAAAGAAATGGCTGAACTGAACTGGCCTTGTGTTGTATAAATAGATTGTGGTGGATACAGGATGAGTCTAGGAGCCTTTGGTTATTGTAGAAAAGTGGCAGGATTCTTTCCTCTCCACCTGAGTCCACTGTTGGCACATGCTTGCTCTGCTCCAAGCTGGATCAAGAGAGAGGGAAGAGCAAGGAGAGAAAGAGAAAAAGCTGTTCCTGTCTCAGGTGAGAGAATCAGTCAGTAAAGCATATTGGCACAAAGCAAAAATCCTCTTGGTTGCTGGGCCCACGCTCTCATGGCTCAGTCTATCAGCTCACTCTCCACCAAGCACACAATGGTGCTTCAATGGTACAGTTAGGTACAGGGGGGACTTTTGGTTGTTGCAGAGAGAAAGGAATACCAACTTCTTCAGCACCTAAAAGGAGGTATATACACACACATACAGCTCACCTAATCCTGCGTATGTCACTAACAGGATGCCTGCCCTTATTTGCAATTGTGAGAGTAAGGGGTAGTCTGCACCGGCCAAATAAAACGGCTTTTAACCGCTTTGAGGGTGGAGTGTTTAGATGACGCACGAGGCGAAAGCAGGTGGAAAGTGAAACAAAGCCGCACTCTGGGGCTAAAAACTGGAGCAAAAAGAAGCTGGGATACTCCACCTCAAAGCAGAAAATGCACATCATTGCACCAGCGTATAAACAGTCCGGCATGAGTACAGGACTGTGCCAAAGCAAAGAGGCGATGGCCCATGATACAATGGATGTTATTACAACATACACAAACCAGGCAGTCCAATGAAGGGGTGTGGGGTGAAGGGGGCATGTCTGGGGGGGCCCTCCATGATTGTGCTTTGCCAATGTATCACTGGGCAATGTATCACTGTTGTAGGCGTTGTGTTTGTGTGACAGTTCACATGCATGGTGGGTGTTCAGCCTGCCTTGGAAGGGGGCTGTGCAAACAGTGAGGGTTAAATCCACTTTCAGAAAACCCAGGATCAAGCCACTTTTTCCTGCCCATCTGCTCTGGCCCCAAGAAATGTGCTTTTAAATAATTGAAATTTTCAGGACTTTGCTTCAGATTCCAATTTTCCTGCACTGAATAGTCCTACCCATCAAAGTTGCTTCTGCTCCATGTGTCTTCCTCTAAGTAAGTAATTGAATGGTGTCATTTAAAATTGTGGGACTCTGCAGAATAATGAAAGTAATAGAGCAGCAAGAGTGAGTAAATAACCATTTCAGGCTGATATACCTCCCCTAATCACAGTTATTCGTGGTCTGATAATGTTCCACGTAGTGTGTTACATGTGAGGCTGCCATGGGATATGATTTGGAAAGTACAGTTAGCACAGAATTCAACAGCTAGGTGGTTAGGTTGGCCACATCTTGTCAGTTTTAAACCAGTGTTTCCTGTTTCATTGCTAGAACCAACTGAATGTGTTAGTTTTCTTTTTTCCATAGCTCAGCCCAGTATACTTCAAGAGCTGCCTCCTTCCACAGGACCCTTTAGATTAAGGCTGCATCCGCACTGCAGAAATTATCCAGTTTGATATCATTTTAACCGCCATGGCTCAATGCTATGGAATTCTGGGAACTGTCATTTTGTGAGACATTTATCATTCTCTGTCAGAGAGCTTTGGTGCCACAATAAACTGCAATTCCTAGAAATCCATAGCACTGAGCCATGGCAGTTAAAGTGGTGTCAAACTAGATTATTTCTGCAGTGCTGTTATCTTCTTATGGGATGTTACATTTTTTACTGATGGGATGTTAAAATGCTTGTCTACTGCTATCTTAATCTGTTATATTGATTACATTTTTATTGTTAACTGTTACCCTTTTCTAACATTTGGTAAAGTGTTATTGTAAAACTAAATTGCCTAAACTAAAAATGTGGCAAACATAAAAAAAGAAGTTACAGAAGCAATTGTAAATTGTTTTGAGATTTTTTTTCAATGAAGAGCAGTATAAATTTTTTTTCAATGAAGAGCAGTATAGCAGCGAGGAGAGACCCTTTAAAAAGGCTGCCTTTTCCACCTTGGGCTGCGAGGAGGAACCCTTTAAAAAGGCTGCCTTTTCCACCTGGGGCAGCGAGGAGAGACCCTTTAAAAAGGCTGCCTTTTCCATCTGGGGCAGCGAGGAGGAACCCTTTAAAAAGGCTGCCTTTTCCACCTGGGGCAGCGGGGAGGGACCCTTTAAAAAGGCTGCCTTTTCCACCTTGGGCTGCGAGGAGGAACCCTTTAAAAAGTCTGCCTTTTCCACCTGGGGCAGCGAGGAGAGACCCTTTAAAAAGGATGCCTTTTCCATCTGGGGCAGCGAGGAGGAACCCTTTAAAAAGGCTGCCTTTTCCATCTGGGGCAGCGAGGAGGAACCCTTTAAAAAGGCTGCCTTTTCCACCTGGGGCAGCGAGGAGGGACCCTTCAAAAAGTCTGCCTTTTCCACCTGGGGCAGCGAGGAGGAACCCTTTAAAAAGGATGCCTTTTCCATCTGGGGCAGCGAGGAGGAACCCTTTAAAAAGGCTGCCTTTTCCATCTGGGGCAGCGAGGAGGAACCCTTTAAAAAGGCTGCCTTTTCCATCTGGGGCAGCGAGGAGGAACCCTTTAAAAAGGATGCCTTTTCCATCTGGGGCAGCGAGGAGGAACCCTTTAAAAAGGATGCCTTTTCCATCTGGGGCAGCGAGGAGGAACCCTTTAAAAAGGCTGCCTTTTCCATCTGGGGCAGCGAGGAGGAACCCTTTAAAAAGGCTGCCTTTTCCATCTGGGGCAGCGAGGAGGAACCCTTTAAAAAGGCTGCCTTTTCCACCTGGGGCAGCGAGGACAGACCCTTTAAAAAGGCTGCCTTTTCCACCTTGGGCAGCAAGGAGAGACCCTTTAAAAAGGATGCCTTTTCCACCTTGGGCAGCAAGGAGAGACCCTTTAAAAAGGCTGCCTTTTCCATCTGGGGCAGCGAGGAGAGACCCTTTAAAAAGGCTGCCTTTTCCACCTGGGGCAGCGAGGAGGAACCCTTTAAAAAGGCTGCCTTTTCCACCTGGGGCAGCGAGGAGAGACCCTTTAAAAAGGCTGCCTTTTCCACCTTGGGCTGCGAGGAGGAACCCTTTAAAAAGGCTGCCTTTTCCACCTTGGGCAGCGAGGAGAGACCCTTTAAAAAGGATGCCTTTTCCATCTGGGGCAGCGAGGAGGAACCCTTTAAAAAGGCTGCCTTTTCCATCTGGGGCAGCGAGGAGGAACCCTTTAAAAAGGCTGCCTTTTCCACCTGGGGCAGCGAGGACAGACCCTTTAAAAAGGCTGCCTGACCCTTTAAAAAGGCTGCCTTTTCCACCTTGGGCAGCAAGGAGAGACCCTTTAAAAAGGATGCCTTTTCCATCTGGGGCAGCGAGGAGAGACCCTTTTAAAAGGCTGCCTTTTCCACCTGGGGCAGCGAGGAGGAACCCTTTAAAAAGGCTGCCTTTTCCACCTGGGGCAGCGAGGAGGGACCCTTCAAAAATTGCATTTAAATTGTATTTGTATTTTATATTGTATTTTGTATATTTTTAAAAATTGTTTTAATTTGCTTTGTTTTGTTTTTGAGGGGTGGGTATGGGTGGGGTTGGGAAGAAGGGATGGGCTCTATATTGATGCTATTTGTTATTGTGATTGTTGTACGCCGCCCCGATTGCTTGGCAGAGGGGCGGGATATAAATAAAAACTATTATTATTATTATTATTATTAAGCAAGTAAATACTAAATAAATGTGTAAAAAAAAAAGAGAGAGATGCTATAATGGCATACATCAGGAGCACATAATTAGACGTTGGACTGTAATTCCTATCATTCTTAGCCAGAATAGCCAATGGCAAAGGGTGATGGCAAAGCAGTCCAACCATAGTTATTCACACATCTTGGAATGCACACATTTTGGAATAAGCCCTATTGAACTCAGTCAAATTCACGTCTGAGTAGATATGCACAGAATAATGTTGCATGAGTTTAAGGTTACACTATCCAGGGGAAAATTTTCAGTGACCTCAACAGGATTTACTTTTGAGTAGATGTGCATAAGGCTGTTTTGTTAAAAGTTCATTCTTTGCTCTTAATTTCCTATAAACTGCAGGATTTTACCAGCTCAGTCAAACTTTCCTACAGAGATATTTGAACTAATAAACACTTTGAACTAACCACTTCCTGACATGACATCAAAACTCCAAAGAGTTCATGATCACATCAGGACCTTCCCTAACTTGCTGTCCTCCAGGATGTGTTGGACAATGGCCACTATTGTCCTAAGCAGACTGCCAGAAATAGTGCACATTAAATTGAGGCACTGCCCTAGCTCAGTGCTAGGGAATCATGGGAACTGTATTTTTTTCTGGGACATTGAGCCTTCTCTGTCAGAGAGCTCTGGTGCCACAATAAATTACAGTTCCCATGATTCCCTAGCACTGAGCCAGGGCAGTGCCTCAATTTAATGTGCACTATTTCTGGCAGTCTGCTTAGGCCCTATATGTATGTATGACTTAGTGGTACCTGTTAGTTAATTTTTCTTTTAAAGTATTAATGGATTGGAGATGGAGAAATGAAAGTTTCTGTGGCAACTAACAAATTGTATAGATGATTCAAAAAGCTTGTTATAATAATGTTAGTCTTTAAGTATAAAATGGAGGTGAAAATGAAATAGAAATGTCGTAGCAACTTTAAGACTAACTAGTTTTTATTTTTGTAGGAGCTTTCGTGGATATAAATCCACTTGTTCAGATGCAGTACAGAGTGATAACAAATGCTCAGGTATAAAGCTTCTTCACACAAAGAATGTAATAGGATTCAAAGATGCAAATCTTGACCTTCACCCTAAATTTTATGCAACTGTTTTTTTAGTACTGTACAGTCGCCCCTCTGTTTTCGTGGACTTGGTGTCTGTGTCCCTTGCCCGTTTGCAGGCAGCAAATGGAGGGGGACAAAATGGAGTGTGTACCTGTGGACGCATGCCACTATTCAAGCCAATGGGGCTTGAATATTTGCAATTTTCCATTTTTGCAGGGTGGGTGGGTCCAGAACGGATCCCCTGAGAAAAATGGAAGGTGATTATATTGCCATTTCTAATGTCAGACTTGTGTCCATTAATCCTTTTGTTTAGACACTGACTGGTTTCTCCAATGTAGAGTGTAGATGAGCATTACTGGCATAGGATGGCATATATCACATTGGAGGAAGAGCAAATTACAAAGATGTCACATTGTGGGTGATGGGATTGGCTCCCAGAATAGATGTGGAGAAAGATTTGGCATCTGGGTTTGTGGCAGGGTCTTGTCCCTGTATTACCATCCACATTATGTACCCTGTAGGTCAGGGGTCGGCAACTTTTTGTTGCCGGGGGCTTGGAGGAGGGGGGAAATGGCACCGGGGGCCGGCGTGTGCGCGTTTGCCTCGAGCGCACGCATGCGCACAATGCCCACTGTCGTGTGCATGCGCGTGCATGGAGAACGCCATTTGGGAACGCCATTTGGGAAGCGTCATGGGGAGCGCCATTTGGGAAGGCCCAATGGCGCCTGCGCCGTGTGAATTTGCACAGCGCCTGCGCCGTTGGGCCTTCCCAAATGGTGCTCCATGTAGTGCGTGCATGCGCACGATGCAGGGTGCTATTTTGGAAGGCCTTCCAAAATGGCATCTGCGCTTGCGCACCGCAGCGGCGGCGGCAGGACCGGCCACGGGCCGGTACCAAGCCCTCCGCGGGCCACACTCGGCCTGCAGGCCGTAGGTTGCCAACCCCTGCTGTAGGTGAATACAGTAGTTGTTTAAGATTTGGGGGCTTCTCACAGCTTGTGAGAAGGCTGTGTTTTAGTATCCCAAATTGGCTGTAGGTTCTTGATTATGGTTTTGACAGGTCTCAGCTGGGGGCTGTAGGTGACTACTAGGGGGAATCTGTAATTTGGTGTTTTTTGGTCTGTCTTATATTACAGTAAATGGTTCCTGGGTATTCATTTTGCTTTAAATTTGTTTCTCCACCTCCTTAGGTGAGTATTGTAGTTTGAGAAATGCTTGTAGTAAATCCAAGAGCATTGAGTCTCTGTCTTGTGGGTCTGAGCAGATCCAGTTGTATCGAAAGGCTTTTCTGTAGACAATATATTTGGTAGTGTGTTCTGGGCAGAAACTGAAGGCATGTAAGTATGCGTAGTGATCAGTGAGTTTTTGATAGGGCATGGTGCTTAGAAGTCCCTTTTGCAGTTCCACAGTTGTAACAAATTTTTTTTATTGGATTGTTCCAGGCTCAGGATGATGTCAGGGTGGCAGTTGCTGAAATCCTGGTGGCACTTCTTAAGTTATTGCTTTCTATGTGACTAAGGGCCTTTGCAGACTGCCAGAAATAGTGCAAATTGAGTCCACTTTAACTGCCCTGGCTCAGTGCTAGGGAATCATGGGAACTGTATTTTTTTCTGAGACATTGAGCCTTCTCTGTGAGAGAGCTCTGGTGCCACAATAAGCTACAGTTCCCATGATTCCCTAGCATTAAGTCAGGGCAGTTAAAGTGGACTCAATTTGCACTATTTCTGGCAGTCTGCAAATTACAAAGATGTCATCAAGAAACTGTAGGTAGAGTATATATTTTTTTTAGGGTGCACATACTGAGGAAGCAATGTTTGCTTACTGTAGTGCCATGGGGTGCCCATGGCAGTGCCATTGACTTGGAGGTACATATTATTCCCCAAATTGTAGTTATGAGTAAGTACAAAGTGGCAGAGTTTGGTGGCTAGGTCTGCTGTAGACTTATTCAGGATGGTATTCTTGATAGTGTGGGATGTTGATGTATAGGGATTCCACATCCATTGTGACTAGGATGGTATTCTCTGAGAGGTTGTGGATGGACTGTATTTTCCTTAGGAAATAGTTGTATCGTTCATGTAGCTTGGAGTGTCGATCAGTCTGTATATCAAGATATCCCAACATCCAGGGTTCTAATACTTGCTGTGTCTTCTTGGATCGCCTTGTTTGTTTATTTTGAATAGTAAATTAAAGATGCCCAGTTTGGCTCCTGGGTGTGTCTATTTAAACTTGATTCTGTGTATCAATGGAGAATTATCTGAGTAATTTGTGTATTTCCTTCAGATATTAACCAGTCTGATCTTTGGAGAGGATTCTGTAAAATGTGGTGGTAGACAGTTGCCTCTCAGGGATATTTAGGGATCAAACATATCAGAGGGATTAGGTACGGGGTACACAAGGAGGGACTAGTGTCTTCTCGTAGATTCTTTGTGCAGGTTTTTCTGCTTTGTTCTTTTTATGAGGCATAACTCCCTCCATCCTTTTCAGCCCAGACTGGTTTGGAAAAGCAGCCAGCAGTGCAATGTACACAAAGTACGATGATCATAGCGAAGTCAGGTCCTTGACAATTGAACGAAATACTCCAGATTCTAGGCAATTACTTCTAAAGGGAGAGGGCAAAAGGAACTGAAGAGGGACTCAGTAGCTGATGCTATAGATCAGGGGTAGGCAACCTAAGGCCCGGGGGCCGGATGTGGCCCCCCGAGGCCTTTGGACCGGCCCCAGGCCGGTCCTGCCGCTGCCACCGCTGCCCGCCATGATGATATTGATTATTGTTGTTATTACTTGTTCTTGGGGTTTTCTTGGCAAAATCTCCACAGGGGTTTTGCCATGGCTTTTCTGGGGCTGAGAGAGTGTGCATGCATATTTTTTTAATTTAATTTTTTTTAAAAAAATGTTATTTTTATTTATTTATTTATTTATTTTTGGTGCTTCGGCCCCCCCAATTGTCTGAGGGACAGCAACCCGGCCCCCCGGCTCAAAAAGGTTGCCTACCCCTGCTATAGATGGTAAAGCAGCTCCTCTGTTGTGTATGTATGTTAAGGTTTGCCTAATGTTCCAGCTCTTAGAACTGTAGGAAGGCCCACTCTTTATCTTCATGTGAAGTATTAATAACAGTAAAAAACAACAAAGAGCCTACAGAACTTTTCATCTTATGTTTTATAATAAATTTGTCTTTAAAATGCACAGGACTTGCAGCTTTCTGTTGCAACAGACTCAAACAGCTACTCTTTTCGTAACAATAGAATTGTGGCTGCATCCGCACTGCAGAAATTATCCAGGTTGGTGTGTGTGGGGGCAAGATAATAATCCTTTATTTCCCCTGTTGTGATCCTGTAGAAAGTGTCTTATTTGAATCTGTTATTTGCTTTGGTGAGGGGGCTCATCCCCATTTGACACTAATAGGAGACTTCCTCTTGAAGAAGGGGATTTTCCTCTGGATGTCAGCAGAGGGGGGGGGGGGAAATCAAACCCTCTCTGCCCTGGCTATAATCTCAATAGTTATCAATATTCTGAATTTATACTATTTCTACACAATGGTTCCCAAACTTTGGTCTTCCAGGTTTTTTGGATATCAACTCCCAGAGGCCACAGCTAGCTTGGCCAATGGTGAGAGATTCTGGGAGCTGAAGTCCAAAAGATCTGGAGGACCAAAGTTTGGGAACCACTGCACTGTGGTATAAAAGTGGTTATTCAACCATATCTTTAGAGGGTCACAGGCTCCCCACCCCTATCTTTTTATTTACCTAGGCGTCTTAATTGTTAATTGAAAAAACCAATATTCTCATTTTTAGATCTTGCAGTGCTGCTGGTTGTTACATTGGTTTTTATTGTGCGCCTTATTATATTCTGCATTTAGAGTAAGAAAAGCTGGTACTGTGATTAGCAAGAAAGCCAATATAATTTAAAAAGAAAAGAAAGAAGAAAACCCATATGTTTCCTTAAAAGGTATGAGATTCAAACTATGAGTATCAGCATTGAGATAACCCGATCTTCTGCCGCAGGAAAGTGCGAGTCCAAAAAAGGCCCTGATGCCAACACTCCACCTGTAAAAATCAGTTTCCATGGCAAGTGCAATAGGAGCAATGCTACCAAGAGTCCTAGGCTTGGGAAAAACCTTCAGACTTAAAGATGTGCATGTGTGCATGTATGAAGAGGAGTTGTTAATGTTATGATGTACGTAGTGTAGGTTATATAGTATTTTTCGCCATATAAGACGCAGTTTTCTTCCCCAAAACGAGGTTGGGGAAGTTGGTGCGTCTTATAAGGTGGCGTCTTATAAGGCGAATATGTTAGGATATGGATGGGATATACAGTCAAAGGTGAAATGTAAAGATGTGTGTGTGTCTGTAATTTTCCACTTGAGAACAGTTTTTGGACAAGGCACAAACAATATTTAGAGAAACAGGGTGAATCAATGCCAGGTGGTAACAGAGACATCAACAATGTACTTTCCCAGAGATAGAACTAATGGAACCAGACTTTGTTATGGTTAACAAAGATATATCAAATACATAAACATCGTTAGCTTGGGAAAGAGAGTCACGTGGTGGATGATGGACAGCAAGAGGCTGGGTTAATAGACATCATACAGACATTATCCAATTAACATAAGGTTAACACCTAGAAGGTGGAGTATGGGAAGGGCCTAGAAAAATCCTTTGTCTAAGAATTGTTTATTGTTCAAGATGTGAGCGTGTGTGGCTGGATGCAGTGGTTTTAACTGCAACAAGTTAGATCCTAATGCTTTTGGGATTGTTAAAGATGTAATCTTATATGGCTGAACTGGACAAATTCATCACAATGGATTTTACTTAGTTATCTTATTTTTACTTTTTATATGCATTAATAAAGCTATGCTTTTGGACTTTACAATGTGTCTTCTTGACTGAGGAAGACAGGATGCTGGAGAAGGGAAGCTGAGCCAGTTGATGGCAAATCTACACAGTGGCTGTGGATCACAGCAGCCAGCTTGTCCTGCAGACTCTGCTGGGTGCCAAAGGGCATCACTACAACACTCATCATCCACACACCAACAGAATATACAGGCTGAGGGCAAACTAGAGAAGTAACTGCCGAGGCCACAGCTAAAAGTAGGCCTCATTTCAGCCTCAGCCTCGGTGCTTCAATGGGCTCCTCCCATCCCAGGAAGAGCCCATTGGAGCACCCAGGACGGGGGTGGAAAGAGTCCCCTTTCCCTGGGTAGTTGAATGGGCTCCTCCTCTTTCCACCCCCGTCCTGGGTGCTTCAATAGACTCTTCCTGGGGTCAGAGGACATCCTCCCATCCCAGGAAGAGCCCATTGAAGCACCCAGGACGGGGGTGGAAAGAGTCCCCTTTTCCTGGGTAGTTGAATGGGCTCTTCCTCTTTCCACCCCCGTCCTGGGTGGTTGAACCTCTCAGCCTCTGAGGGTGGAAATGGCAAACCCCCTCCTCTGAAGAAATCTGCCAAGAAAACCCTCATGGTAGGGTCAAAATGAGCCAGAAATTACTCCAAGGCACTGGATTACCCTGGCCAAGTTATACTCTCTCAGCCTCAGAGGGTGGAAATTGCAAACCCCCTCCTCTGAAGAAATCTGCCAGGAAAACCCTCATGGTAGGGTCAAAATGAGCCAGAAATCACCGTATTTTTCGGCATATAAGACGCACTTTTTCTTCCCCAAAACGAGGGTGGGGAAGTTGCTGCGCCTAATGAACCGAATATAAAAGCTGAGGGCAAACTGCCGAGGCCTAGGCTAAAAGTAGGCCTCATTTCAGCCTGAGCCTCGGTGCTCCAGTGGGCTCCTCCCATCCCAGGAAGAGCCCATTGGAGCAGCCAGGACGGGGGTGGAAAGAGTCCTCTTTTCCTGGCTAGTTGAATGTGCTCCTCCTCTTTCCACCCCCATCCTGGGTGCTTCAATGGACTCTTCCTGGGGTCAGAGGACATCCTCCCATCCCAGGAAGAGTCCATTGGAGCACCCAGGACGGGGGTGGAAAGAGTCCCCCCCTTGAAGAAATCTGCCAGGAAAACCTTCATGGTAGGATCCAAATGATCCAGAAATTACTCCAAGGCACTGGATTATTACCCTGGCCAAGTTACACTGTCTCAGCCTCAGAGGGTGGAAATGGCAAACTCCCTCCTCTGAGGAAATCTTCCAGGAAAACCTCATGGTAGGATCAAAATGAGCCAGAAATTACTCCAAGGCACTGGATTATTACCCTGGCCAAGTTACACTGTCTCAGCCTCAGAGGGTGGAAATGGCAAACTCCCTCCTCTGAAGAAATCTGCCAGGAAAACCTCATGGTAGGATCCAAATGATCCAGAAATTACTCCAAGGCACTGGATTAGTACCCTGGCCAAGTTACACTGTCTCAGCCTCAGAGGGTGGAAATGGCAAACTCCCTCCTCTGAAGAAATCTTCCAGGAAAACCTCATGGTAGGATCCAAATGATCCAGAAATTACTCCAAGGCACTGGATTAGTACCCTGGCCAAGTTACACTGTCTCAGCCTCAGAGGGTGGAAATGGCAAACTCCCTCCTCTGAGGAAATCTTCCAGGAAAACCTCATGGTAGGATCCAAATGATCCAGAAATTACTCCAAGGCACTGGATTATTACCCTGGCCAAGTTACACTGTCTCAGCCTCAGAGGGTGGAAATGGCAAACTCCCTCCTCTGAGGAAATCTTCCAGGAAAACCCTCATGGTAGGATCCAAATGATCCAGAAATTACTCCAAGGCACTGGATTATTACCCTGGCCAAGTTACACTGTCTCAGCCTCAGAGGGTGGAAATGGCAAACTCCCTCCTCTGAAGAAATCTGCCAGGAAAACCCTCATGGTAGGATCAAAATGAGCCAGAAATTACTCCAAGGCACTGGATTAGTACCCTGGCCAAGTTACACTGTCTCAGCCTCAGAGGGTGGAAATGGCAAACTCCCTCCTCTGAAGAAATCTGCCAGGAAAACCCTCATGGTAGGATCAAAATGAGCCAGAAATTACTCCAAGGCACTGGATTAGTACCCTGGCCAAGTTGCACTGTCTCAGCCTCAGAGGGTGGAAATGGCAAACTCCCTCCTCTGAAGAAATCTGTCAGGAAAACCCTCATGGTAGGATCCAAATGATCCAGAAATTACTCCAAGGCACTGGATTAGTACCCTGGCCAAGTTACACTGTCTCAGCCTCAGAGGGTGGAAATTGCAAACTCCCTCCTCTGAAGAAATCTTCCAGGAAAACCCTCATGGTAGGATCCAAATGATCCAGAAATTACTCCAAGGCACTGGATTAGTACCCTGGCCAAGTTACACTGTCTCAGCCTCAGAGGGTGGAAATTGCAAACTCCCTCCTCTGAGGAAATCTGCCAGGATAACCCTCATGGTAGGATCCAAATGATCCAGAAATTACTCCAAGGCACTGGATTAGTACCCTGGCCAAGTTACACTGTCTCAGCCTCAGAGGGTGGAAATGGCAAACTCCCTCCTCTGAAGAAATCTGTCAGGAAAACCCTCATGGTAGGATCCAAATGATCCAGAAATTACTCCAAGGCACTGGATTAGTACCCTGGCCAAATTACACTGTCTCAGCCTCAGAGGGTGGAAATGGCAAACTCCCTCCTCTGAAGAAATCTTCCAGGAAAACCCTCATGGTAGGATCCAAATGATCCAGAAATTACTCCAAGGCACTGGATTAGTACCCTGGCCAAGTTACACTGTCTCAGCCTCAGAGGGTGGAAATGGCAAACTCCCTCCTCTGAAGAAATCTGTCAGGAAAACCCTCATGGTAGGATCCAAATGATCCAGAAATTACTCCAAGGCACTGGATTAGTACCCTGGCCAAGTTACACTGTCTCAGCCTCAGAGGGTGGAAATGGCAAACTCCCTCCTCTGAAGAAATCTGCCAGGAAAACCTCATGGTAGGATCAAAATGAGCCAGAAATTACTCCAAGGCACTGGATTAGTACCCTGGCCAAGTTACACTGTCTCAGCCTCAGAGGGTGGAAATGGCAAACTCCCTCCTCTGAAGAAATCTGCCAGGAAAACCCTCATGGTAGGATCAAAATGAGCCAGAAATTACTCCAAGGTACTGGATTATTACCCTGGCCAAGTTACACTGTCTCAGCCTCAGAGGGTGGAAATGGCAAACTCCCTCCTCTGAAGAAATCTGCCAGGAAAACCCTCATGGTAGGATCAAAATGAGCCAGAAATTACTCCAAGGCACTGGATTAGTACCCTGGCCAAGTTACACTGTCTCAGCCTCAGAGGGTGGAAATCGCAAACTCCCTCCTCTGAAGAAATCTGCCAGGAAAACCCTCATGGTAGGATCAAAATGAGCCAGAAATTACTCCAAGGCACTGGATTAGTACCCTGGCCAAGTTGCACTGTCTCAGCCTCAGAGGGTGGAAATGGCAAACTCCCTCCTCTGAAGAAATCTGCCAAGAAAACCCTCATGGTAGTGTCAAAATGAGCCAGAAATTACTCCAATGCACTGGATTACTCTGGCCAAATCACACTCTCTCAGCCTCAGAGGATGGAAATGGCAAACCCCCCCCCCCTTGAAGAAATCTGCCAAGAAAACCCTCATGGTAGGGTCAAAATAAGCCATAAATTACTCCATAAGACAATGGCCTAAAAACTCCAAAGGTACCAGTCCATCTGATCTTGGAAGCTAAGCAGGGTCAGCCCTGGATAGTCCTTGGATGAGAGACCGCCAAAGAATCCCAGGTGCTGCAGGCTGTATTTCAGAGGAAGGAACTGGCAAAACCACTTCTCGAGTCTTCCTTGCCTAAGAAATCCCTAAGAAATTCATGGAGTCACCATAAGGCGACAGGAGACTTGCAAGAAAGTTGGGCAGGGAATTTGTGCAATACCTGGCCCTGCTGCTGGCTTAAACGTACATTTACAACTTAAAATTGTTCTTAAACTGCTGTTAACTTTATAAAGTTGATATAAAATATTTTACTACAGTATTTGGTTAAGAATCTTTTTTTTCTAGATTTTCCTCCTTTAAAATTGGGTGCGTCTTATATGCCGGAGCGTCTTATATGCCGAAAAATACGGCACTCCAAGGCACTGGATTACCCTGGCCAAGTTACACTCTCTCAGCCTCAGAGGGTGGAAATGGTAACCCCCCCTCTGAAGAAATCTGCCAAGAAAACCCTCATGGTAGGGTCAAATTAAGCCAGAAATTACTCCAAGGCACTGGATTACCCTGGCCAAGTTACACTCTCTCAGCCTGAGAGGGTGGAAATTGCAAACCCTCTCCTCTGAAGAAATCTGCCAAGAAAACCTCATGATAGCTTCGCCTGAAAGTCGATGCATACAACAACAACAACAACAACAACACGTTAAATTTTAAGGCTTACCTGTGCCCAGAGCCAGCGGTGGCACCATGTCTTGGAGCAGAGCCCAGTGAAGGGGCCTCAGGAAGGCCCAGAACAGCCCCGTGCGCCGCAAGGGGGGCTGGGGAAAAGCCCTGGCTTCGGTTTAAACCCGGTTTTTCCCATCCCCAAAGGAGGGACCCTCTGCTTTGGGAATTGAAAGCCAAGGATTGATCCTCTTTAAACCGAAGTCAAAGCTCTCTTCTGGGTTGCTACTTCAATGGGGCAGTCCAGGAGAGAGCCCTGGCTTCAGTTTGAAGCCGGTTTTTCCCCATCCCCAAAAGAGGTCGTGCAGCACAGGGGGCAGGGGGCGGAGCATGTTGAGATCAACTCAGCAGCCATTTTGTGTTGCTACACAAAAGGGCGGCTGGAGAAGCCCGGCAAAAAAACCCCGCCATGGCAGCAGTGCGGCGGTGCGGCGGCAGTGCGGCGGCGGCTGTGGTGGCAGGACCAAAACAGGGCCGGTAACAAGGCCTCCCTGGGCCGGATCCAGCCCACGGGCCTTAGGTTGCCGACCCCTGCCCTAAGAAATTCTTGGAGTCGCCATAAGGTGACAGGAGACTTGCAAGAAAGTTGGGCAGGGAATTTGTGCAATATCTGGCCCTGCTGCTGGCTTAAACTTACATTTACAACTTAAAATTGTTCTTAGATTGCTGTTAACTTTATACAGTTGATATAAAATATTTTACTACAGTATTTGGTTAAGAATCTTTTGTTCCCTAGATTTTCCTCCTTTAAAATTGGGTGCGTCTTATATGCTGGAGCGTCTTATATGGCGAAAAATACTGTAGGTTATTGTAGGTAGGTGTCTATATATGTTTTTGTAGGTTATATGTGTATGTGTATGTGGAGTATATGTGGTAAGTGTATGCATGTTTTGTTGTAATATTTTATCAATAAAATTATTTTTAAAAATTAAGAAAAAAGATGTGCATGTGTGGTTGCTTAGAGGACTATGCATAACAGCAAGAGAAATACGTGGACATTTGGTAGCACCTGGTGTGGACAAAGTAAGAGCCTGATCATGTCTTGGTTTTATGGGTGGGTAGGAGGTAACTACTCTGTTGGTACTAGATCTCATCTGATCTTGGAAGATAAGCATGGCCAGTCCTGGTTAGTACTTTGATGGGATACTGCCATGGAATACCTGTTGCTTTGGGCTATCCTTCAGAGGAAGGCAATGGCAAACTATCTCTTGAGTATTCATTGTCAAAGAAAACCCTATGAAGTCGTAGGTTTTCATGGCCGGCATCCATAGGTTTTTTGTGGGTTTTTTCGGGCTGTGTGGCCATGTTCTAGAAGAGTTTCTTTCTTTAAAAGAAATTAAATTAGAATAAATGTGAAATAATGTGAAAAGCAAAAAAAATCCACTTTTGTGTTTCATACAAAAGTGAATGAATTCCGTATATGAAGTCGAAATGGTATACTTGCACATGCGCAGAGGGATGTATAGCATCATTAAATATTACCAGACAATAAATTTTAGGAAGAGAAACCGGAGAGACTCATGTCAGCTTGGTATGTTTGTCGCCCAAGCAAAACAGGAAGTAAAAGCGGCCCCACAGAACCATGGGGAAACCAGATTGTGATAGATAATAAGATGAATAACATAGATGCTAGACAAACTGAATTAGAGAAATTGTTACAATCCAAAAAGAAAGGTTTATTGCCAAAAAATTATAAATTTCTATTGAAAATAGACCAAGAAAAAGAGATAGTGACATCAAATATGATAGCTTGGGCACAGAACGTAGGTCATGTAATTGACCTATCCAAATGGGAATATACCTGGTCAAAGAGATTGAATTATACAAGAAGTCAAGATATCAAAGAAAATTACTATAAAATATTCTACCGATGGTACTTAACGCCCAACAAATTATCTAAGGGGGGTTGCAGACTGCCAGAAATAGTGCAAATTCAGTCCGCTTTTAGGGTTAGGGTTCTAGGGAATCATGGGAATTCTATTTTTTCTGAGACATTGAGCCTTCTCTGTCAGAGAGCTCTGGTGCCACAATAAACTACAGTTCCCATGATTCCCTAACCCTAACCCTAAAAGTGGACTGAATTTGCACTATTTCTGGCAGTCTGCAACCCCCTAAGATGTACAAAATCAAGCAAAATAAATGTTGGAAATGTTTAAGCAAGAAAGGCACTTTTTTCCATATGTGGTGGGGATGCAAAAAGGCAAAGAAATACTAGATAACTGTACATAAGGAATTAGAGAAGATGCTTTCAATAAAATTAGAATTAAAACCTGATTTTTTTTTTCTAAATATCATGGAAAAAAATACAGAGGAAAAATATGGAAGGATTCTCTTTTACTTGATTTCAGCAGCAAGAACCATTTATGCGTGGATGTGGAAAGAAGCCAGAATCCCAGAAATAGAAGAATGGTACCTAAAAGTTCTAGAAATGGCAGAATCAGACAAATTGACAAGATGTCTATCTAAAGGGAATATCAGAAACTATGAAACAGAGTGAGAAATGGTAGAAATATATTTGGGGGGGAAAATGGGGTCCTATGTCGAATCTAATGATGGGATTCAAAAATTGATAGTAATAATAATAATAATAATAATAATAATAATAAAATTTATTTGTATACCGCCCAATGGTTTCCCAATCCAGGCGGTTAACAACATAAAATACAATACAAAATATTTCCCTCCCACCCTTAAAACAGTAGATAGATTGATAACTGATGGAGAATAATGAATGGAAATATGCATAGAGAGGTGACAATATATAATGATGTATAATTCCACTGTAACGATGTATAAATTCGTATTTGATTGGTAAAATACTAGAAAGAAAAATGAAAGTAAAGATATCAGAATACACAGAACGTAATACTTTTATATAGCATCTAGGAGAGATAATCAAATAAGTTTAATTAAATATAGACGAATGGAAAACAATTGGAAAAGAGACTTAGGATAGCAGACAGAGAAGCTCATTAGAAGAATGATTGAAAGAAAGATGGAAAGAGAGATTGTGATAGAAAAATGTTACATAGTTAAGTAGGAAAGGGAAACTAATTTATTTTAACCACTTTGTTTTCACTACAAATCTGTATGTAATAGAATATCAGGAATGTAATAAAAAGGCATATAATAAATGTATGCCCTTATCTATATTTATGTTTCGCTTACTACAGATAGATATATAGGAAAATATATAACCATATATGTATAGTGGTAGGTTGAATGTATGGATTGAATGTGATAATGTATGTCAATGCTTTAAATGTTTATATTTAATGTTAACGAAACTCTTAAAAAAACCCCTTTGTTATGCTGGTAAAAGTAGAACAAGTTAATATTGCATCAAAGGAATAAAGGATAAATGAAATATTAAGATTGCACTCTGTTATATTAATTGACGATTTTGAACAACTCGTTTGGACACAATGGTTAATCAGATCAAATAAGAGAGTAATATAGATCAGTATGAATTTCAGGAAGTCACTTCATGCTAGATTTTATAGTTAATTATAGTTATAGGTCATTGTTGTAGATGATGAATACATGATTGTACTATCTGTCAATTGATGTTATATATAGTGTGAATGGAGTGTTAATTGTTAATTGTTGATTTTTTTAAAATTGTCGTAGCTGTTTTTTTTATAAAGTCTTAATAAAGTTTGTTTTAAACAAACAAACAAACAAACAAAAGAACCATGGGAAAACCAGAAAAACGAGTGAAAGGAGGATTATTGTGAGAACAAACCAAATTTGACTTTCACACTAGAGTAAATGCGCAATTACAGTAATGTTGCAACTGCATTTTCGCTAAAATCCCGAAAGTAAAAAGATCTGGGATAACACCACTTTCTGACCACTTTAATGACAGATTTTGTGCAACGTTGTGTGAAATCACTGGGCGTAATTAAGCGGTTTTCCCCCCGGGATTTTTATGGGATAAAAGTATAGATTCTCCCCGTGTGATAAAGTCCTTAATCTGGGAAGGTGGAGAAGACTTCCTTTGCCCAGTCATAGGACGTTATCACACAGGGGCAAATCTGCTGGTTAATCCACACAAAACCCAAACAGAAACTGGATTAGTGCCCCGTGTTTTCAGACAACGTCGCACAGAAACTGGACAGAAAGTGGACAGAAACTGGTGTTAACCGCGATCTTTTGAAATTTGGTTGTTTGGAGGAAATGCAAATGCGCGCAATTAAGGTAATTTCGAATTTGCCGTAATGTGATAACCAAATGCGCATTTGGGATCATTTCCCTGCTGTTGCCATGGTTCCAGTGAGCATTCCTCTATCTGCGCATGTGCAAGAGGCTCATTTCTAGTACATTTACGGGCTTTTTTCGCTTCTGTGTGGACATTTAATGCGATTACTGTAAAATCGCAATTAAGGTAATGACGTTTGCGGAATTAAGGTTTATTTCCCGTTTATTTTCGGAATGCGTCATTTCCACTTTATTTTTGCTTTCTGGTCCACGTGTGATAACGTCCATAGGATAGGACTTGTGTCCTATCAGATATTGTTGGATATTGTTGGCCTTCAGCTCCCATCAACCTTAGCAAGCAGCCAACAGTGAAGAGTGATGGGAGTTGCATTCCAGGAACATCTGAAACAGCACACATTTGTCTATGCAGATGGAAGACACCCGCTGCTTTACTTGAGAATCATCCGTAGTACATTCCATGTGTTTCCAAAAAAATAATCTTTCTGCTTCCACTTCTTGTTCTACTTTACTGGCTTTCAGCTCATAATTCCCTCCTTTGCAGACTGCCAGAAATAATGCAGCTTGAGTCCACTTTAACTGCCCTGACTCAGTGCTAGGGAATCATGGGAACTGTAGTTTATTGTGGCACCAGAGCTCTCTGACAGAGAAGGCTCAATGTCTCAGAAAAAAATTCAGTTCCCATGAGTCCCTACCACTGAGTCAGGGCAGTTAAAGTGGACTCAATTTGCACTATTTCTAGCAGTCTGCAAAGGACAACTTGGTGGAAAAGGGTTAACATATTACATTAATTAGTAATAAGATGAAGAATGCAATTAAAATACATTATAAAATACATTATACATTATTGAAACAGAATTAATGTGGCTTTGCAGGTATAAATAGCTATTACAAAATTTTTTGCTATTTCGTTGGTTACTTTTTTTGGCACAGTCATCTAATAAAATTTTTAAAAAGCAATCCTAAAATCTTCCTGGGTATTTTTTGTTTTGTTAAAGGGGCCTTTCTGTGCAATTGTATTTAATGGGACTTGAGCATCCATGAATTTTGTTGGATCCTGGAACTAAAGCCCAGCAAATACTAAGGGCCCACTATATATCCTCCTGTATGTATGGTGTAGTGGTTTGAGTGTTGGACTACAACTCTGGAGACCAGGGTTCGACTTCCAGATCGGCCATGAAAACCCACTGGGTGACCTTTGGCAAGTCACACTCTCTCAGCTTCAAGGGAAGGCAATGTCAAACCTCCACTGAAGAAATATTGCCAAGGAGACCCCAGGATAGGTCTCCATAAGTTGCCATAAGTCAGAAACAGCATTTGGTACATTTCGGTTGGCCCCATAAAAGTATCCCCGTTTGGTGGATTTGGGATTTTATTGTACCTTCTTGACAGGGTGACCAGATCTCCTCCTTTTCTTGACATGTCCTCCATTTTGACCTTCTCCCCAGGAGGAATTCCCAAATGTCCTCCATTTTGAGCCCAACAAGCATGAATTTTATTTCCAGAATGTTTTCAGCTTTTATTTGGCCATGTCGTACATTTTTCTTGAACATCCTACCTTTTGCAGTTCCTTGTCCTCCTTTGCGGTTAGGACATCAGGTCACCCTGATTTTATTTGTCCTACATTTGGAAGTGCCTTGTCTTCCTTGGTGGGTAGGACATTGGGTCACCCTGCTCCTCAACCGTCTCAGAAACAGAGACCGCAAGGCTACCTTATCCCTCCTGTCCTAGGTGACCAGGTGTCCTCCTTTCCCAGGACATGTCCTCCATTTCAACCTTCTGTCCAGGAGGAATCCCAAAATGTCATCCATTGTGAGCCTAAGAAGCATGCCTTTATATTTCTAGGAGTGTTTTTAGCTTTTCTTTGCTCATGTCCTCCCCTTTTCCACAAAGTCCTACTTTTGTGGTGCCTGTTCCTCCTTTGTGATTAGGCCATCTGGTCACCCTGCCCCAAAAGGGAGGACATTCCAGAAAATTGTAGGACATGCCCAAATAAAGACTAAAAAGACTAACTGAAAGGTAAATTCCTGCTTCTGAGTGGAGGACATTTTGGAATTCCTTCCAGAAAGAAGGCAGAAATGGAGGGCATGTCCTGGAAAAGGAGGATATCTGGTCACCCTGTGTTTGGTGGATCTGGGGTGGTGTTGTACTTTGTCTCCCGCACAATCTGGGAAACAAGAGCATAGGGCTACCGTGTCCCTCTTGGCACACCTCTGGCACTCTCTTGGGCTTTTGTGTGAGTGTGTGAGTGTATGAGTGTGTGCTTGTGTGTGTGTATGAGTGTGAGTGTGTAGAAGTGTGTGTGAATGTGTGTGCGTGTATGAGTAAGTGTGTATGTGAATTTGAGTGTGTTTGAGTGTGTATGAGTGTGTGTGTCTGAATGCGTGTGACAATGAGTCAGTGATTGTGTGTGTGTGAATGTGTGAATGTGTATGAGCATGTGTGTGACTATGAGTGTGTGTGAGTGTATGAGTGTGAATGTGAATGTGTGTGAGAATGAGTGTGTCTGGATGTGATTGTGAATGTGTGAGTGTGTGAGAGAGTATCTGAGTGAATGTGTGTGTATGAGTGTGAGTATGAGTGTATGAGTGTGTGTGAATGTGTGTGAGAATGAGTAAGTGTGTGTGTATATGATTGTGAGTGTATTTGAGTGTATATGTGTGTGTGAATGTGTGTGTATGAGTGTGCATTTGTGAGTATGAGTGAGTGTATGGTTGTGAGTGTGTGTGTATGAGTGTGTGTATGAGTGTGTGTGTGAATGTGTGTGTATGCGTGTGCATTTGTGAGTGAGTGAGTGTATGGTGGAGTGTGTGAGTGTGTATGAGAGTGTGTGTGTGAATGTGTGAGAATGAATGTATCTATGTATGATTGTGAGTGTATGAGTGTGGATGAGAGTGCCTACGAGTGTATGAGTGTGTGTGTGTGTGAGAGAATGAGTCAGTGTGTGTGAGAGAGACACTGTGAGTGTGTGGGTGTGAATGAGTCAGTGTGTGCGTGCGTGTGTGTGATCGTGTGTATGAGTGAGTGTGAGTGTGTGTGTGAGAATGATTATGATTGTGATTGAGAGAGTGTGTGTATGTGTGTATAACTCTCTCTGTGTGTGAATGAGTGTGCGTGTGTGGGTGTGTTTGATTCCTGACACTCTCCGGGGGAGGAGGAAGGAGAGAGAGAGAGAGAGAGAGGGAGGGAACCAGGGAACCGGGGCACCCCGGCTCTTCCTCAGGCGCGCCTCTGCCTCTGCCTCTGCCTCTGCCTCTCTTTGCCCAGGACTTCCTTCCTTCAGCCCGGCCAAGATGGCTGCCAAGGGCTCTCCCTTCCACCTGAAGGCGGCGGAGGCGGAGGCGGTGGCGCTCTTCAGAGCCACCTGTCAGTGGGAGAGCCTGCTGGCGGCCGCGGGGCGCTTGAGGGACAGGGCCGACGCCGACGCCGAGGCTGAGGCCAAGGCCTCCGGACACCAGCCCCGGCACAAGGGACACCACCACAGGGGACGACACAAGGGAGCGCCAGAGGAACCCGAGGCTCAGAGGTCCAAAGGTGAGGAGTAAGCGCTCTGGCCTGGCCAAAGAGGACCCAAAAACCTTCACCTGCCCCCAAAGACCCCAGCAGGGGACTAGGATTCTGGAGTCCAGGGTTCGAATCCTAGGGAAAAGGGGAAAAAACAACAACAACCCTGGGTGACCTTGGGGCAGTCACACTCTCTCAGCCTCAGAGGAAAGCGAAGGCATGCCCCCTCCTTGCTTTGAACAAATCTGGCCAAGGGAAAAAAAAAAAAGAACAACCTCAAATAGGTTCCCCCTGAGGGTCGCTTAAGTTGGAAACATGTTGTATACACACACACACACACACACACGCAACACAACTTGTAGCATATTAGTTGTTGTAGTGCAGACAAAACTTGTAGTGTTTGTGTTGTACTGCGCAACACAGCTTGTGGTGTTTTTATTGGTGGTGCGCGCACACACACACACACACGACTCGTACTTTTGTTATTGTAGTACACACACACACACACACACACACACGCTTTGTAGTGCTTTTGGTGTATTGCACACACAGTTTGTAGTGTTTTGTTGCAACAACTTGTGTTTTTGTTGTGCATACGCAAGTTGTGGTGTTTTTGTGTTTGGGTTGTAGTGCACACACACGCACACACACACCAAGAAAAGCAACAACAAGGCAAGGTTACCATAGGGTTTTCATGGGAAATTTTTGACTTGTGGAGACCCTGTTATGTGTCTTTTTTAAAAAGGCTTTTTTGGCAAGTTTCTTCAGAGACTTCCTATTTTTTGCCCTGGCCATCCTCTGAAGCTGAGAGAGTGTGACTTGCCCAGGGTCACCCAGTGGAGTTCCATGGCTGAGCCACAATTGGAGCCCTGGTCTCCCAGTGTCCAAGGCTGAAACCACTACACCACACTGGTCCTCAAGGGTGCATCTACACTGTAGAAATAATGCGGTTTGATACCACTTTAAGGGCCATGGCTTCCTCTGAGGCTGAGAGAGTGTGACTTGTCCAAGGTCACCCAGTGGGTTCCCACAGCCGAACGGAGATTCAAACCCTGGTCTCCAGAGTCATACTCCAGTCCTCAAATCACTGCACCAGTCCTTGAAAAAAGCAGGTTATTTGAGAATTGTTGGATTGCTGTTTTTGTTGCTAGATTCTCTAAGGCTGCATCTACACTACAGAAATAATCCAGTTTGTGACTGCTTTAATTGCCCTGGCTCAATACTGGGGAATTCTGGGAACTGTAGTTTTGTGAGACATTTAGCCTCCTCTGTCAGAGAGCTCTGGTGCCACAACAAACTACAGTTCCCAGAATTCCATACTATTGAGCCATGGAGGTCAAAATGGTGTGAAACTGGATTATTTCTGCAGTGTGGATGCAGCCTGAGTGGTGCTTTCATGGCAAGATGTGAGTAGAGAAATTCAGAAGCCCAATTCAGCCAAATAAACAGGAGGTCACTTCTCCCACAGATGACTGGTGAACAGGGTTCAGATCCTCACTCAGGCATGGAAACCCACTCAGTGACCTTGGGCAAGTCACATTCTCTCAGCCT